>CM052351.1:24806223-24943226 GCA_028551395.1 Casuarina glauca | reverse complement strand
CCCCACCTGTTCATAAAATTTCACCTCAATCTTTGGGTATAAGATAATCAGTGGTGTGTAGAGTTGCTGTAGTACAGTCCAAGACAACAAAACAACCCAAAATCCCCGAATTCGTTTGGTTTTTCTCTAATCATCATATCATTGAAGACAATGATTCTAATAATCCCCAACAAGAATCTAAAATTTCGAATATTTCAGCCCAGTGCACATATTCATCAAATTAAAAATGAACTACAATCACATCCAAGTACCTTACTTGCAATCTAAACCCAAATACATGGATTTACCAGAGACGAACTTAAACCCAAAATGGGAAACAGAAGGAAGTGAAATTCACCTTAAAGCCACACTCATTCTCTCGAATCCGCATACAATGCACCGCAACGTATGTGGCGTCCTCCTGCCTCATCCACTTTCTCTGCGCATTAAGTATCCGAACAAGTGTTCCGCCCTTGTGCGCCGGTAGCTCCTTACACAGCCACGCAAGCCTCGACCTCCTCCACTGCTCCGGCAGGTCCCCGAGCTCCTTCACATCCAGAGCCGGCACCTCCCGGCGCTTCACATCCACAAACCCGACATTCTTATCAAAATCAAAAGCGGCCTCATTCTCACTGCTGTCAACAAAATCCAAACTCCCCTCGGTTTCGGACAGTGACACCTCGCTCGACAGCTGTTCGACGGAAGTGCTGCGCGACAACGCACGGAGAGAAAGCAACTTCGGGGGCCTAGGGGAAGAACGGAGAGATGGGTGGAAGACAGACCGGATGTACTGGCCGTGCTGGTGGTGGGAGAGGGAGACAGAAAGGGAACGGAGAAGGGAGAGGGAGGAGCGCGTGGGGAGCGCCCGGAACGAATCAGCTGAGCAAGAAGTTGAGAAGCAGCGGGAAGAGAGGAAGGTACAGGAGGAGGTGAGAGCGAGAGCGGAAGAGAGCGAGAGGTCTTGAGGCCTGCTCAGAAGCATCTCTGCTATCTGCTCGAGGCTTGCGTCTTCCAGTTCAGAGCCTGTCCATGGAGGTTTATCTACATCATCTTGGGGCTTCAGAGTGTTTATGGGCCATCGAACAGAAAGGTGGCTTGAGGGCCTGTACCTTGAGTATGTAAGTGATGTGTAGAAAATTAAGGTTTATTATTATTTTATTATGTTATTATACATAAGATTAAGATCAGATTAATGATATGATCAATGTTAAAATAATACTTATGTTCACTACCACATGTCTTTCTTTATATGATATGTGATGAATGAGTATTTCCAACCTCCACTTCACACTTATAGGCATCATCAACCATATTTGTCTATTTTGTATTAAAAAAAGGTCACATTGGATTTTACAATTTAAGGTTGAATGGCTTCAAATATTTCTCTTATTATAATATATCTTAGGAGTTTGTGATATGCTTTTGTCTTTTTCATCTAGTGTGAATGTGTTGAAATTCAATTTTAAGTTTTAATCTAAATGTTAAATAGTAATTAATCCGTATGGTTAATATTTTTAACTTGATACTCTACTTATATGGTCTAATAGCTCTCTATTTGAGTAAGTTGTTAGGAGGGAAGGAATTGAGTCTTTTCTAGTAATGTATAAGAATCCAAGTTCTAATTTAACAGCTTATTTTGTGTTCTCTATTATGTACTTTATCTTATTATTTGAATTAGTTAATGCTTTACATGAAGAGATATGTTCAATAATGCTAGACAAATATTATAGACATCTCGCCTAACATCCTTCTTATATATTTTGTACTTGATTTTTTCGTACTTGATTTTTTCTCTCTTAATAACTAGTTTTAAAGGACAAAATTAAATCTTTTCTAACACCAAAAGAAATAAAGGATATCACTTATTCTTGAATCACTACTCAAACCTTTTTTTTTTTTTTGTGGATAAAATATCAAATACCCAATTTCTTGAATTGTTCCATACAGTTACTCTATCTGCTATAGTAATTTAGTCTTTCAAAGTAATCTAAAATCCTTTTTTTTAATGCTAGTTTTGTTCATTATACTTCTTTTCTATTTTATTTTAAATTTGAATAGCTTTTGATTATGTTATACTCCATATTAATAATTAGTTATGAAAGTACATTTTTGGGTTGTAAGATACTTTTTCAATTCATCTTGCCTATAAAGATTTTGAGTAATTTTTTAAAAGACCATAGAAGTTCACTAAATATTGCCTTATTCCAAGTATATATTTCCATCAATCTTAATCTTCTAAAATTTTGAGGTAACATATTTTTCTTTCAAACTACTTTTGTTACACATCTCCCAATAGATGTATGTGTCCACAAAAAGGGTCTAATCATGTTTTCAATTTTATATATTATATCTCTAAGTAGAAAGATGATTTGTAATTAATATGTTTACATAGGGAATAAGATTTTTTTTTTAATTTTAGTCTTTCACCATAATTAATATGTTTAACCTCTCAACCCTTAATTCTCCTTTAGTTGTACTTTAGTAATTCATGAATGACCCCTCAAACTCAATCTTACTTACCAGAGTTATCAAATAGCAAGCGTTTTCTTTATGAAGTGAGAAAAAGAAAAGCAACATACTCTAAGGGAGAAAAGCAAACCCTTTAAAGAGGCAAACATCCAAACTCTCCCACCGGAAACTTTTGTATTTAACTCAAACCACAGCTAAATTATCATACTGGTACTAATATGCCATAGCATATTCAAAGTCCAATGAGCTCCCATGAAACCAAAAAGTTTCTTTTTCCGTGGCCTGACTGGTTAAAGCAAGCATTAACACATGGACTTGTGGGCTAAAAAGCCGAATGAGTTTCCATTTCTCATCTTCTTGACAAATGTCGAAGCTCAGCCTCCCAGGCAGAACATGTCGTGGTTTTTCTGGCTAGAATAGTACCTGGGTTCCTTCTCCCTCAGGGAAAATCATGCCTACTGCTCTACATTTGTTGGGGTGGGTCCTCGAGCCTGCCCAATTGGGTTTATGTTATGGAGGATCTTACTCCCTCGAGTTTGGTGAGTGATGGGTACATCGTGAAGTTGACATGGACAAGATAACAACGGAAAAAAAAAAGGTTTATCAATTACAATTTATTTATTTATGTGTTTAATTTTTAAATAAGATTATGATTTGATCCTTGTTAAAATAATACTTATGATTATTAACATATGTCTTGCTTTATAAGATATGTGACAGGTGAGAGCTTACATAAGCATCTTCACCTATGTTTGTCCATTTTGTATTAAAAAAAGCCCAATTGAGTTTTATAATCTCATGTTGAATAACTTAACAACTTCTTCTTATTGTAATATATATTTAAAAAATTTTATATATCTTTTATTTTTCCTTCTTGTATGAGCGTTGGAATTTGGTTTTAAGTTTTCATCTAAACATTAAATAGTTATTATCCATTTTGCTTACATTTTACCTTAATATTCCTCTTATATATCTGCTTGAATATATCCTTCTCTTACCAATAGATTTTAATAAAAAGATTTGAATCATTTCTATGAGTAAATATATCGTTCATGAATTGAACAATGCTTAAGATGAAGAGGTATTTCAAATATTAGTTGACCAATATCATCAATAACTTGGCCTAACATCTACTTCATAGATTTAATTGCTCTCTTATCTTTTTTTACTAAACCATTTTCAATGAAAAAAAAAAACAAACTATATCACTTATTTATGAATCATCAATCAAACTTACTTCACTAGCGTTAGCAAAAAGTAAGCTTTTTCTTTAGGAAAGGAGAGAGAGAACAGAAAGCAACATACCATAAAGCAGAAACATGAACCTTTTAAAGGAGCAAATATCAAAACTTCCCAGCATGAAACTTTTGTATTTAACGTAACACTTACTCAAACTCTAGCTAACTCGATTTGATAGTTCAATAGTATTCAAAAGCTCTATATCACGAGAAAAGGGTTCAAGCCCTTCCTTTTTTAATAAATTTCCTTAATCGTACCCCATCCCGATTAAAAAAACAAAAAAGTAGCTAAATGATCAGAGTGGTACCAATAATGGCAAATTTAATTCACACTCCAGTGAGTTCCAATCAAACCAAAGAGTTTCTTTGTCCTCGACTTGACTCTTTAAAGCAAGCATTAGCACATGGACTTGTGGACCAAAAAGGAGAAAAGGTTTCTGTCTCCCATGTTCTTGAAAAATGTGGAAGCTCAGCCTCCAATGGCAGAACACGGCGTGGCTTCCCATGATAAACTATCACCTGGGTTTCCCTCTCCCCGAGAGAAACCCATGCATGTTGCTCTCCATTTGTTGGGGTAGGTCCGTCGTGGATGCTTCCGTCGACGTCCACGTCGAGTCTTCATCCCTGTCCGACACATGCAGGTACACCTACCCCGACCTGGGTTAGCGAACTTTCACGTTGATGTTGGAGGATTGACAAACCGGCTCACATGGAGGCCGAAATCTATGAAAGTCTTAATAAATGGCGGGATGATGACCATTTTGGATAAGCCCCGATCTTACGCCAACTACTCCGATTAGAGAATACAAAATGTCCGAGCATGCTTCACTTCCTCCTCTGTGGTTGTTATCTGTTTGGAGGCTACTTAAACTAGTAAACATAGCTTTCTCATTACTCGAGGGAATTAAAGACAAAAAGATTATTTAAGACAAGATTGTTGTCTTTGGATATTGACAAAACACACAAAATAGTTTCTAAAGAAGATTATAAGTTAGTCCTATTGATGCTTATTATCATATTTAGTGTTTTAGAATTTAAACCATCTAATATGGTATTAAAAGTAAGATTGATTTATTTCAATTTTGTTTTATTTTAGGCCTTTTAAATAGACTTAGTTTGTGAAAAAGTATATATTTTAGCTAAATTAACCAATTTAATGTATACTTGATGTGAAAAGAGTGTTGAAAACAAAAATCTCATATAAAAAAGATATAATATTTAAACATGAAAAAACGTTTCTCCAACTCAAGAATTTACTCAAGTAGATTTTAGGTTTTCTTATTCATGTCGAGTTGTAAAGAAGTTCTTCAATAATTTATAATTAGTGTGACTTATGTCATCTAGAAAAAAAAAAACTCCTCTAGAACCATCAGTCGGTATTAATTATTATGTACTAAAATAATGCAAACGATAATATATGATTTCAAGAAGGTGACACCAAATATTTATTTTAATACTAAAATAATGTCAAGCATAAAATACAATTTAAAAAAGAAATGGCAGTTTATTAGTTATATTTCCTCATTGGATGGGGTTTCTCCTTCCCTGCATACTCCCTGTCGATTCTTACTATAATTAACAAGCTGTGACCTCATCCATGCCGGAGCAACATAAAAATATCGGACAAAACAAGACAAAACTGAACGTGGACGCATTATTTCGAAAAGCAGATGAGTCACACGAGGCCAACTTCGACGTGTCGTGTCCGCAGAGGAGCACGACGCACGCGGACCCCATTCCAACCAGAAGAACTTCCCGCGATCGCTCAAAGTGCCGGGCTGTTTCGGTCATTCCACCAACATTTCGCTGACTTTAAGACGATAAAGTTGATCGTTGTCCACCCAGATCGCAGAATCTCGTTCTGGGCTGGTTTGGGAGAGATAAAGTGGACGGGAAAGCGTGTAGAGGCCGTATATACGTATTTGGAGAGAAAGGTTGGGTTCTGTCACGAGCTCTATCGCCGTGAAACTCCAAAAATCTGAGAATCTTTCGCTCTGTGGGGAGGTTTGGTGTGGCGAGAGTGGGGTGGGTGAGGTTTCACGGGCTGCGTCGGCTGTTCCAGTCTCTTTCTTTGCATCAATCAGTGGCTCAACTTCAGCCACGTCTTGTTCTACCGCTCATCTTCCAGCCTGCACTTTGATTAGGGTCTTGGGGTGTTCTACCGACCTCTGGTTTTGCTTATCTTGCGCTCCAGCAGGATGATATAATGCGGGGGAGGGAGCTGGAGGTTGTGCTTCTGGGTGTGGGACTGAGTGAGTGGTAGAGAGAGAAAGAGAGAGAGATACAGAAGCATGGATAGGTCGGCCGTCGCAGCTGGGCCGGGCATGGACATGCCGATCATGCATGATAGTGATCGCTACGAGCTGGTGAAAGATATCGGGTCGGGGAATTTCGGGGTGGCAAGATTAATGAGGGATAAGCAGACGGAGGAGCTGGTGGCCGTGAAGTACATCGAGAGAGGTGAGAAGGTTAGTGCCTAAAGGTTACTTCTTTTTCTTTCCGGTTCTTATGGTTTACTTGCGTTTGAATTTGGGCTCAGTTTTGGTTTCTTTAGTAGAAAATTTAAGGATTAGTGAGCTTAATTGGGTGATTGCTGCACGAGGATCAGTCTGCTCTCAGTTCATAGTCCTATGACTTGGTCTCTTTTTGGTGGGTTTTCTATTTCAGCTCTTTCCCCGTGTTTAAAGGACATTTGGGGAGTAAGGATCAATGAATCTGTTGATAGGCGTTTGATTTTGTTTAATTCGACATGTGTCTTTTCTTTTGCTGGAATTTGGTGCTTTACTTTTTCTCTTTTTCTTTTTGTTTTGGGGTCCCCTTTGAGGATCTATGGAATTGCAGTATATCTACTGCCTGATTTCTTGGCTTTGTGCTTGTTGGAAGTTAAATGGCGTTCTCTTTTTGCCTTCTGGTTAGACATGGTAATTGTGAGGCTGTTGGGTTCTTCATGTTTCAGGATTGGTTGGCTTTTACTTTAAGCTCCAATTACTTGATTTTCTTTGAACTTATTCCAATGTTTTTTTGGTTGTGCTCTAGTCAAAATGAATGGTTAATCAAGTTTTTGGTTTTCAAGTAGTAATGGGTTTCTCATTTAGCTGTGGCGCTTGATTGATGCTATGTAAGTATCTTGATAATAGTTGTAAAATTTAGCATTGGTTGTCTAAAATCTGAATGATAGAACCGATGTGAAAAAAGCACAGAAGGAAAAGGTTCCACATCTTATTTCTGAATTCAACTCTGCCAAGCTGCTTTGACAGTGTTAACCATCTCATTCTTGTAGTGGTCTGTAAACCAATCTTGGTTGTTTAAACTATTAAACCAGTCACTTTTTTCGCCAGAAGTGATGGAAACTTTTGAAAATCATCTTGTTGAGTTGGCATACAGTAGAAAATGGTATTTGTCAGGGTGATATTGTTTATATTGTCCTGGAAAATGAAGCCATATTTCTATCGGACTAGTTTGAAACTCCCAATTGGTCTCTTTTTGTATAGCCTGCTGACTTTCTTAGTGTGCTTTGTAAGGATAGGATCTTCTTGTGTTTGATTCCTCTGACCTTTTGCGCTTAGTGATTTCTTACCCAACATTTATATTGTGCTACAGATTGATGAGAATGTCCAAAGGGAAATTATAAACCACAGGTCATTAAGGCATCCCAACATTGTCAAATTCAAGGAGGTTTGTTCGATCCTAACTTTTTTATCAGATTCCTCTGAAGGGACTGTTCTGAAATTTAGTAACATTGTCATGTGGCTATAGGTCATATTGACGCCAACGCATTTAGCTATTGTGATGGAATATGCATCTGGAGGGGAGCTCTTTGAACGAATATGCAATGCTGGCCGGTTTAGTGAGGATGAGGTTCTTATCCAATGTGTTGATTTTGTTTCTGACGGGGCCACTGTATTTATCCGTTAATACTCCTCTGTTCTGTTTCAGGCACGCTTCTTCTTCCAACAACTTATATCAGGAGTCAGCTATTGTCATGCAATGGTACGTGAATTAACTTTCGAATTTGTACGTTTGTCTTAGTTTACACTACTCTGCTTCTGAGTCGAATTTGTTCCTCTGTCTCTCCTGTAAAGCAAGTATGCCATCGTGACTTGAAATTGGAGAACACATTGTTGGATGGAAGTCCAGCTCCTCGTTTGAAGATATGTGATTTTGGTTACTCCAAGGTGCTACTTTTTCTTGTCCTTGTTTTTACATTATAATGTTTTGGTATCTAGCATTTGTTTTATGTGTCATCTCTTTCTTCCATTGTTGACTGTCAATATCCACACTATTTATACTCTTTTTCTTTTTTTCTCAGTCTTCAGTGTTGCATTCACAACCAAAATCAACAGTTGGAACCCCTGCATATATTGCTCCTGAAGTGTTACTCAAGAAAGAATATGATGGCAAGGTAATATTATATCTAATGAATGTAATCATTCTCTTTTAACTGTGGAACTCAATTCTTTCCCCCTAGAGTGGGGGTGGTCAAAGGATGAAGTATGTAAATTTTTATGCTAGATTCTCATGCATAGAAACCATGTCTTTTACATTTACTGATTTTCTGCTTTACAAAAAACAGATTGCAGATGTGTGGTCTTGTGGGGTGACTTTGTATGTCATGTTGGTGGGTGCATACCCTTTTGAGGATCCTGAGGAGCCTAAAAACTTCCGCAAGACAATTCATGTAATCAATATGCCTAATTATTTGCGAATGTATTAGCCCTACCGAAATGGTTGACTAACATGTTTGGATTTGTTTGCAGCGCATTCTGAATGTCCAGTACTCAATTCCTGACTACGTTCATATATCTCCAGAGTGTCGCCATTTGATCTCAAGGATATTTGTAGCTGACCCTGCAAAGGTGAGTATCTCTTGTATATTTGACTTTCTCTTATGTTTGCTAGTAATTCTTTCATATCAGACACCGTGTCGTGTTTTTGTGGGGTTGTAAAGCCAGAGGGAAATCTTAAATCTCCTGGAATAAGGCAGCATTACTGAGAATAAATCATGCAGTTTCAGTACTACAATCAGTTATGTAGGAATAAGCAATCAGCATTTTTTGCTTTCTGCTCTGTTCCTCGCTTTCCCTAATCCGATTGAGGTGCGAGGACTAATTTATGTTCCAATGGTTTACTTGCCAACAGAGGATAACCATGGGTGAGATAAGGAACCATGAGTGGTTTCTGAAGAACCTTCCGGCAGATCTTCTGGATGAGAGGACAATGGACGCTCAGTTTGAAGAGCCTGATCAACCCTTGCAAAGCGACGAAGAAATCATGCGGATAATCGCTGAGGCTACAATCCCTGCCGCAGGGAGTCAGAGTCTGAACCATTATTTGACTGGCAGTTTGGACATCGATGACGACATGGAGGAGGACCTCGAAAGTGATCCTGACCTTGACATTGATAGCAGTGGAGAGATAGTCTATGCAATGTAATCGTGACTGTTGCCTGATGGAGATGTGATGAGGAACACACCCATTTCTTTAACGTAAAGATCTCCTGGGTTTTGCTCGTTGGGGGTGTGGAAGATTGGAGGAAAAGCTTCAACGTTTCTCTGCAATGGAGGATTTTGGGTTTGAAATTTTATGCTAATGGTTCATCTGTATCTTATGCTTCTCCACTTTGCAAGTGGAATATGTATTGCCCGTGGAACACTCTAATCGTCGTGTTTGTTGTTTTGGGGAACAATCTCAACTCTAGCTTCTTACTATGTTTATGGGTGATTTCACTACTTTCCTTCGGTCATCCACAGAGGAAACAAAACGAGAAAAAGAAGTGAAGAAGAGACTTATCAAGTGACAACTAAGTTTTGGACTTCTAAGTCAATTGAGTTTTGAACTCCTAGAACAACTAAGTTTTGAGTTCTTAGAATAACTAACTTTTAAATTTTTAGATCAATTAGGATTTTGGACCTTTAAAATGGCTAAAATTTTAGATATTTTCACAAAACTACAGTATCTCCTTTATTTAAAATCAAAATAGGATTAATAAACTAACTTAATAACCTAACTTGTTTTAATGACCTAACTTAACATGTTTATTGGCAAAAACATCTTTTTATTGCACTTCAATCCCCCCACCAAAAACATATCCATAACTAAGAAGGAAATCCTAATTTATTAGGATATGAAAACTTGGTATTGTCGAACAATTAAAAAGGAATCCTTATTTTACACTGTCTTTGCTTATCCTCTTTTTTTTTTTTTTTTTTGCTTATCCTCTTTTTTTTTTTTTTTTTTAAAAAAAGGATGATATCTTGACAAATTTTATTAATAACAATAAGGTTGGGCATAATAACAAAAAAAAAAAAAACAAAGTTGGTATCCTAACAAATTTTATTAATATCAATAAGGTTGGGCATAATAAAAAAAAAAAAAACAAGGGTAGTACCATGACAAATTTTATTAATATCAATAAGGTTGGGCATAATAATCATACTTCGGATGAGTACAAAGGGTAAAGTATAATCCTAACTTTTAAAGAAAAATCAATCACTTATATTTTAAGTGACCACATATAAGTAAAATAAAAACATGAAATACATTGACTAGCACATTCACTTAACCTTATGGTGGCCTATGGTGGCTTATAGTTAACTAATCCTAGATAATCTTTAACATAAATATCTAAACACGGATGAGGTAATATACCAAGCTAGACGAAAATTGTTACATTCTAAATAAAGTGACTATAGTTAGCGAGATGATCCGCTACCACATTTCTCTTACGATGTACATAACGCACAAGTGCATGTGAAGGAATCATAGATAAGCATTGATAACGTACATTCTAATTTCCAAGGAATTTTCCATATTTTAAGCAAACATTGGACTAAATAAAATGAATCACTAATCACTAATCACTAATCCTCTCTTTTTCTTTTTCATTCTCTATTTTCTTGGCTTATCATGTGACAACCATGATCAGTAAGCACGTCCATGACCATGTAAGGAAAGTGCCAAACTCAAAACAATACAAGAACAATCCGCAAGGCATAGAAGATCTAAACAGCTCCGTAAAACTCAAGACACTAACATATAGGTTTCAATTAACGGGCAGAAATTAAAAACCAAGATCTAATTGTGTGTAGTGAGTGAAGACGATTATAAGAAGCAAGGAGGTAACATATTGGAGAAGATAATATAAGTAGAACCATGGGAAACTTAATCGTAATGGAACATACATTTTAATAAGTTCAAATATAAACTTATTCTGATGATGTCAAATATGGACGTAAATCTGTTGGGCAAAACTTGAACCCCCCAAATTCGGTGATGACACCTTGTGAGATTGGTGATGTGTACAAAATGGCCACCATTTCCGATTCTTCTGCATTCTTGAACAAATGCTTTATTAGTTCCACTTCTTCCTTTCCATTAAAACACTTCACAGCTCTTATTTTCAAATGATTGGGAAATATGTGATATAGAGATCGCCAAGGTTTCATCGCATAGTTGGACTTTTCTGAAAAGCTTGAACCTTTGAGCTGTTAAAAATAACAAAAAAGAAGAGAACAAGAAAATGATTTGAGCAAGGAGCAAACAAAATAATTGCCAATTTCTTCTTTGAAAGTAGCTTGTAAAAAAAAAAAAGGGTTAAATATTTTAATTTTAATGAGAATTCTTAAGTAATATTTATAAAATATGAGACACTTAACATATAATTTAAATTCAATACCAGGAGGAGATGCTCTAGATTAGTTGTTCCTCTTAGAAGGGAAAACAATGGTTCACTTGGTGCACTGCTTGAAGTTTCTCTAATGGTCAACTCCTTTATGTTACCAAATAAAAATGGTAGGCAACCATGCCCATACAAAACCTACAAAGTTATAAGAAGAATCTTAGCATAAAAGTAAATGACCAAAGCAAAAAAAGCAAGTTGCAAACAAGTATTTAGAAAGGAATGGTCCCCTTACCTGAACAAAATCCTCCCATAGGTTTAGGATTTCAACCCTTTGAATGCTGTGAAGAACCTTTTCAAGATTGCGCTTGGTAGAAGCATGATTGGCCCTCGATTCAACAGTTCGTAGTAAACCAACTGAGGCATAACGTAGATTTGGGAAGTTCTTCATACAGTAGTTATCAACAACATTGCCTAACCACTTAAATACTACGAGATTGGGAGCAGAGATCTCCAATGATGTTCTATGGGAGTTCTCGGTGTCCAAATTTATGAAAAGGATATTGAGATTGGGTGCAGAAATATTCACTGATTTACTGCTTGCGGACTTCCAAGTGATTTCAAGGAAATCAAGTTTTTGTACCTTCTGGATATCAATCTTTTGGAGGTCAACATCACTACTTAAAATTGATATAGTAGCCACGGATGAGTTGGTGATGGTTATTGTCTTTATCCCCCTTATGTCAGAGAGCTTCAACTTCCTCAGGGACTCGAAAGATGAAAACCATTCTCCAAGGCTCTCGTTGTTCGTTTTGAGGTTTTTCAATTCTAAAACCTGGAGCTTATCAGCAAAGGAAGGAACTAACAATGAAGAGGGTAGTTCGAAAGTGTCAATTTCGAGGGATCTTATGGATTTGCAACCCAGAACAAAAGGTGGCAAGGAAAAGGACTTCACGGGGTCATGGATTTCAAGACAAACCTCTTCAACGCTTGAGTTTACTGCATGCAGCAACCATGTCTCCACTTGATGCTCTTCAACATTGGATGTTGCTTGGAAAGTCCATTTGAGATGGAAGCGTTGTGTCTTCACCTTGTACAAGCACCGAAGTTCCATGAGCCCATCTAGAAACTTGCGGAACCCAGGTCGACTTAACCCCAAAGAACTTGTATCCTCGCTACAGAAAATCAATGTTGGGTTTGATATGCATAACTCCCGGCATCTCTTTGATAAAGTGCTCAGTTGTGCGAGGGCTCTCATGGGGAGGTAAGCAAGAATATGATGAACAAGTTCATTTGGGAGGTTGCTAAATCTGTCCTCGGAATTCTGCTCCATAGGCCGTTCCATGGATATACTGGAACAAGAAGACACCTTGAAAGCCGGAATAAATCAAGCACTACTCGGCCAAAATAGCTTGATTAGAAAATCAATTCTACACTGGAATTTCTTACAAGAAGAAAATTACACTCCAAGCGTACGAAATCCAAAACTTAGAGCTTCCTGTTCAATGAAGGCAACAATTTAGGTTTTAATTTCATAACAATTTATAATAAAGCTTCTCTTCTTTTAATTTTGTAGTCTTAGAACAATTGGGTTTTAGACTCCTAGAACAATTGGGTTTTGAACCCCTAAAACAATTGAGTTTTAAACACTTTACAAAAAATATCTCGGCTCCTTTATTTAAACATTAATTACAAAGATTCAAATTTCTCTTTATTTCCTTCCTTAATTTCATTTTCTTTATATGTAAATTGTTTCCATTTTATAAGATTCTTTATTTGCCTATAAATTTCAATTGATTTGTATAATAGGGACTATTGTATTTTCTTGATGGGTATTACATAAGAAACAAAACTATAAGAATATTGGGCATTGATAGAATGGATCAAGTTCCTTGCCACCTAAGTCCTCTCCTACGTGAGTCCTCCACTACTGCCTCTACTTATTCGGAACACTTGCAACAATTATATTTTGGAATTCCTTTTGCAATCAAAGAGTGTGATTGCCTTCTTCTATCCTTGCACAAGTTTGGAGTCTAGAGCACTCTCTTTTGATCACCACTATTCCATTTGTATTTTAAGAAAATTGACATGTTCTTTTCCCATTAGCACTTCGATACAAATGCTTGAGGCGAAATATTGGGAGACACAATGAGCATTGTGATACAACTATTACACTCCTAATCGTGATGGTACCTGTTGTTAATGGAAAGATAAAAGGAAGATTATTTTTTGCTAATTATTTGGCTAAAATTATTAGGAGACTGTACTGTAAAAGAAAATCAAGTTGCGCGGATATTGGCATACTACAAAAGCAAGAACTTCATGTTTCCTTTTGTAAACAGATACAAGTCGACGAAAGAACAATACTACATGGATTGCACTATTGTAATAAGATAGGTTTCAGACACAACCTGTTTATATTGCCGTCTACAAGACAGAAATTTCTCCAAGAAATCCAAAAAGGAGTCATCAATCAAAAATGAGTCTTCGCTCTGTATAAATTCAGTAAGTCATGACCTAGACGACGCTAAATTGGGCTTTTTGTGGCTCATCCAACTTCAAAAACTTCTTGAGCACCAAAGAATTAACCAAAGGAAAGAGAAAGAAAAAGATTATTGAAACTTCTTCTAGATACTACTTCTAGACCAAACAAACAAAGGTCAAAGGATAAAAGTTAAAGACCATACAATTAGAGTGAATAACTTCCATGCATGAAGCAAGCCCCGAAAAGCAAACTAAAAGAAAGAATGAACAAAAGACCAACAGTAAGCCACAAATTAACATGAGATGCAGGTAAAGCATACACATTGAAGGTTAAACTCTACACAAAACATATTCATAAACGAATTAAAAAATGATTGAGAGAACGAAACCCAAAGCCGCATTTTCTCGAACGCACGGTGAGCATATTTTGTTAGCGTGCATACAAATTTCACTGAAAAACAAGCACGACAGCAAGGCTTACTGTCGGCGTACAGAGATTAGGGCTTACATGTAGGAAAGTACTGACTGTTGCAGAAATTTCTTGCCGACGCTTGGGTTTGCCGGATTTGCCGGATTGATTATCGGCCTGGAATCTCGTTTGGGTTCGCTTGCTTTATTGATTTGATTTACGTGAATACCATACCTTGACTTCAGTGATTGCTTCATCTCCATGCTTCCGATGTCCATGCCTAGTCCCTTGGCCACTCATCGGAATCTAGAATTATGCTATTGGAGCTCCCAAATGAAGATTGCTTTAGCAGATAGGAATAAATTAGCTTTTGCCAGTGGAAGCTCATCCTGTGTAACCCACGATTCCAAGTCAGAACAACACTTGAGTCGTTGCCATGCTAGTGTATTGTCATAGAGTATTCATTTTCCCCTAACCTTATGCTATCAAACTCTGCAACTTTCTGAAGTGTAACGGTAAAACAAAGTCAATGGTTCCAAAATCTATACCACCACAAGGAAAATATCCAAGTTAAGATAAGGCAATGATTTACTTCACTAAACTTGCGAATCTCTGTTATGTGCTCGAATGAATTTCAACCTAAATTTCCTGGAATTAGAAGACCATGATTAAATGATCCAAGTTCCTAATGAGGCTAAAGGACACAAATGTTGTTTCAAGGCGCCAAACCCAGCTTGGAGGCCTAGGGTTCGCCAGCCAAAAAATGATCCACTAACTAACGTAATCCCTTTCTCTCAATTTGTTCACCCAGCAAATCTGGGCTTAGCTAGCAGAGGGATTACTCCCAAGCAGTAACAACAACTATTCAAACTTCTCCACAAATTTACTGGACATAAATCTTTAGCAAATTTTGTAAGTACCTCTTTTGGTTTATTAAACTATATTGCTACACACAAACGCTAATAGACAACGGCGTTAATGATGTTTTCACATCCATTGTTAGTTGTCTTGAATTTCTCCAACTTTGTGTATCAAAGTCTATGTTTACTAAATTGCCAAATGGCACCTTGAGTTTGATCACACATGCTAGCTCTACCAAATTTTCACATTTCACCCTATCAAGCGTCCTTCATGACCCTTTAATAACGCAAAAACACTTGTTTTGTCCAATTTATGGTAGTTTTAAATTCTTAGGACCTTAAGACTATAACAATATTGGGCATTGATAGAATTGATCAAGGTCTTTGCCACCTAATTCCTCTCCACAAGAGTCCTCCACTTCTGCCTCTAATTGTTTGGAACACTTGTAACAATTCTATTTGAAATTTCTTTTGACATTAAAGAGTTTGACTGCCTTCTTCGATCCTTGCACAAGTTTGGGGTTTGAAGCATTCCTCTTTCGATCACCACTATTCCATTTGTATTTTAACAAAATGAACATATTGTTCTTGTCCAATGAGCATTTTTATGCAAATTTTGGAGGCTCTTATGACACATCCAATCATGATGGTGTCTATTGTTAATAGAAAAAAAAAAAGAGAGACTATTTTTGCTAGTTTTTTGGCTAAAACTATTAATAAGACCATAGTGTAAAAGAAAATCAAGCTGCGCAGATGTTGTCATATTGCAGAGATAAGAACTTCATTTTTCCTTTTGAAAACGAATACAAGTCAACGAAAGAACAATACTACATGGACTGTACTTCTGTAATAAGATAGGTTTTAGAAGCAACCTCCTTATAGTGCCATCTACAAGACAGAAATTTCTCCAAGAAAACCAAAAAGGAGTTAGCAATCAAAAATGAGACTTTGCTTTGTATAAATTCAGTGAACCATAACCTAAGCGGCGCTAAATTGGGCTTTATGTGGGTCATCTAACTTAACTTCCAGAGCACCAAAGAATTAATTAAAGGAAAGAAAAAGAAAAAGACTACTGAAACTTCTTCTAGATACTGCTTCTAGACCAAACAAACAAAAGTCAAAGGATAAAACTTATAGACCATACAATAAGAGAGAATGACATCCACGCACGAAGCAAGCCCCGAAAAGCAAAGTAAAAGAAAGAATGAACAAAAGAACAACAATAAGCCACAAATCGACATGAGATGCAGGTAAAGCATACCCATTGAAGGTTAAACTCTGCGCAAAACATATTCATGACAAATTAAAAAATAACTGAGAGAATGAAACCCAAAGCTGCATTTTCTCGAACGCGCGGTGACCATATTTGGTTAGACGTGCATACAAATTTCACTGAAAAAACAAGCACAACATCAAGGCTTACCGTCGGTGTGCCGAGATTAGGGCCAACACGTAGGAAAAGCCCAATTGCAGCGTTGTTTGGCAGCGTTGGAGCGTTCGCGGGCCAGGATTGCAGAGAATTCACTCCGGGAAAGTGTCGGTTTTATTCTCATGCATTTTTGGTGGTTAATATCACTTTATCTTGGAGAAATCCCCTGGCTTAGTGGTAAGCCAACCGTGATGGGTGAGTCCAACCGGTCAAGGTTCAATTTCCCCTTCCCTCCACGTGTGTGAGTGTATAAAAAAAAAAAAAAAAAAGACATTATCACTTTGTCTTTTGTGCTCAACTAAACAAATTCGTTTGGGTTGGATTTGCTTCTAGTGTTTAAGGGAAGATAATAAGTTAACTAAAGTGACACTTCATCTATTAGGACTTTCATGAACCACATTTTTCCTACAAAAATTCATATATTATTTTTCTCATATTGAAATAACATACAAATGATAATGAAAATATTTCTTCATTCAAATTTTCTTCCTATAAAATTAATGGTATGATAATACTAAAAAAAATTTAGAAAATTGGTAATTTCATAATATCAATAATTGATATTATAATTTGTACATCATTACTCTTATTATTTAATATATTAATATAGCACATAAATTATGAAAGATATTTTTAAATAATTTATTAAATATTTTTTGCATTAAAAATTTCATTTTATGAAATATTCTCCTTGTCCAAGAGCCACAAAATGTGTCATATACGTATGCTTCAAATGGCTTCCAACATTCAATTTCTTCAAATTCATGGCTCCAGAGAATTAATGAGATGATATTAAGGAATATGTACAAGGGATAGTATACATATCCTCTTGAAATCAAGTCATGTTATTTAAATAAAATTTATGAAAAATGAATAATATCTCATATTTCTATAGCTATTAAATCTATATAACATATTACAATGAATTTTATTCTTGTGTGTGTGAAAGGCAAGCAAGATAATCTGGCTAACCAAAGACTTCCTTCCCTAGGGGCTGCGGTCCGGCCCATGCGTGCCGACAAGGATGCCCTTGTCGCCGTTGGGGGCCATGTCAACCGTGTTGTGAGCCCTGCCGCCGCGGTGCTTAAGGTTTTTGATGCCGTTCATGGACTTGAAAAGTCGCTGCTATCGGACCTCGGGACTGATCTACCCGGTTACTTGTCAGTTCTGAAACGCCTGGAGGAGGCATTAAAGTTTCTGGGGGACAATTGTGGATTGGCAATTCAGTGGTTAGAGGATATTGTGGAGTACCTGGAAGATAACACGGTGGCTGGTGCTCGGTACCTTTCAAATTTGAAGAGCTCCTTGAAGAATCTTAGGGAATTGCAGAATAATGAGGAGAGGGTGCTTCTGGATGGCGGGCTTTTAGGTGCCGCAATGGATAAGTTGGAAGATGAGTTCCGCCATCTTTTGACTGAAAATACTGTGCCCTTGCCAATGTCATCATCATCCTCACTTGGGGAGCAAGCTTGCATGGCACCTTCACCTTTACCAGTTAATGTTATGCAGAAATTGCAAGTGATTCTTGGGAGATTAATTGCTAATAATAGACTTGAGAAGTGCATATCGATTTATGTTGAAGTTCGTAGCTCGAATGTTAGAGCAAGCTTACAGGCTCTTGATTTCGATTACCTTGAGATCTCAGTATCTGAGTTCAATGATGTGCAAAGCATAGAAGGGTATATAACGCAGTGGGGTAAGCATTTGGAGTTTGCAGTGAAGCATTTGTTTGAGGCAGAGTATAAGCTTTGTATTGATGTTTTTGAGAGGCTGGGACTGAACGTGTGGATGAGTTGCTTTGCAAAGATAGCTGCCCAGGCAGGTATTCTCGCATTTCTTCAATTTGGTATGACTGTTACAGAGAGTAGGAAAGATCCCAATAAGCTTTTAAAGTTGTTGGATATATTTGCATCCTTGAACAGTTTGAGACTGGATTTTGATCGGCTGTTTGGTGGAGCGGCATGTGCTGAAATCCAGAACTTGACAAGGGATCTCATCAGGAGGGTGATTGATGGGGCGGCAGAGTTGTTTTGGGAGCTTCTGGGCCAGGTTGAGTTCCAGAGGCAGATGGCACCACCTTCCGATGGTAGTGTTCCTGGAATGGTAAGCGTCATTATTGATTACTGTAATAAACTGCTAGGGGATGATTACATACCAATCCTAACACAGGTTCTGGCCATTCATCAAAGTTGGAAGCATGAGAAATTTCGGGATAAGCTCCTTGTTAATGAGGTTTTGAAAATAATCAAAGCCATTGATACGAACTTGGACATATGGATGAAGGCTTATGATGATGCCGTCCTATCCAACCTTTTTGCAATGAACAACTACTGGCATTTGTTCAAGCACCTGAAGGGAACAAAGGCTGGGGATCTCTTGGGGGATTCTTGGTTAAAAGATCCTGAACAGTCCAAGGAGTACTATGCCACAGTCTTCTTGAGAGACAACTGGGGAAAGCTTCCAGGTCACTTAAGCAGGGAAGGACTGCTGTTCTTCTCAGGTGGACCTGCCACTGCTCGTGATCTTGTCAAGAAAAGGCTGAAGGCTTTCAATGAAGCTTTTGATAATATGTACAAGAAGCAGTCTACCTGCGTTGTGTGGGACAAGGATCTAAGGGAGAGGACATGCCTACTTATAGTGCAGGCAGTTGTACCTGTCTAACGTAGCTACATGCAGAATTATGGACCCTTGGTAGAACAAGATGCAACTAATGGTAAGTATGCTAAATACACAGTGCAGACATTGGAGAAAGTTAATTTCTCTTTATCAGCCAAAGCCCGGGAGACATAGCAGTTTCAAAAGCAGGCAGCTGAGTGGGAAATTCAACAATACAGTCGCAGATCTTCGTCGTACTACCTCCGCGGTTGCGTGATTGTCTAACCTGATTCACTCTTAGCAAAATGGATGTCATGCGCCAATATTCTCCTGATTGAGTTAGATGGTTAGCCAATTACCATGTGTATATTGTATTAGCAAGAGCCATGGAGCTACGGCACAAAAATCTTCATTGATTGGGTTCACAGAAGGAAGTTCCGATGAACTCTGCTGTCTCATACCCGGTCCATTCACCGTGAGATGGAATTTTGTAACTTGTCTGAACAAGATGAAGAATTGGGACTGCCTCTTTCGCCGGAAGTGCTTTTAAAAGCTATAAAATTTCATTGATTCAGACATGCTGATAAACAATTCATACAGCTTATTGGATAAGGTTAGTAGATAATACTCTCAGCTATAGCTATTCATTTTTTCTTTTTGTCCTTTATCTTTCTCCATATTCACTAGTTAGTTCAGTTACTGGGTATGAGGCAGGAGAAGTCTCTTAAGTGCTCGACTTCATGTACAATTCTTTGATAGAAAGCACATCTAGGGGTCTGGTTGTACATGTTGTTAATGCCGCTGCATGCCTGTTATGTCGAGAGCGTATGTTTGACAGCAATGTACTAAAGACATTTTCTTTTTGATCGGTTGAGTAATATGGTCTTACAGCCTACTTCTTTGGGCCTTGTTGTGTTCACAAAAAAAAAAAAAAAAAAAAAAAAGAGCAAGATAATCTAGCTAGGATCCAACCTAGTGGCATTACTATCTCCTAGTATGATACAAGTAATGGGCCCCAATCACATCAAATGTGTTACCACTTTGTTTCCTCCCTTTTTGTTCTCTCCCTTGAGAGTTTTTAAAAATATTTCTTCGTCAGTTATGTACAATTTCATATTCTATTTCTAAAGCTTTTAGCACTTAATAATTTACTTAACAAAAAAATATAATTATTCATTATGCTTCTATAAACAATGTGGTTTACAGAGAAGCATCAGGGATGATTATTTTTTTTTGTTAAATAAATTATTAAGTATTGAGAAGAATTTAGATTTAGGAGTAAAGAAATAAATTATACAAAATTGGGTAAAAATTGGGCGGCCATTTTGAGAGAAAAAAAAAACAAAAACAAAAACAAAAAACAAAAAAGAAAACTTTAACTGCCATGGGTATCCTCGCTTGGAAAAATAGATGTTTAGTGGCAAAGCATGATGTTGGCTAGTAATTTAAAAGGATGATGTCGAAAACTATAATAATAAGACATTTGTAGATGGAAAAACATATTTGTTGATTTTGTTTGCCTGATTTCAAGTGATAGATTTGCGAAATAGCTTTACATAATTATCTATTTTCTAGTAACGACTTCAAGTCAATAATCTATGTTTTTTTCACCTTGAATAATCATTTTTAGGATTTTTTATGTAAAGATGAATTGCCTAATTTTATAAAGTATATTAAAATTTTTATTTTTTTAAATGTCAAAGCTTTGGTCTAATATTTTTTGGCAATCCAAATTTAGTCTTTTTGTACTGTGTGAAAGGATCATATACTCTTCTCTTCAAAAAAAGTTTATCAAAAGAAAAATAACATAAAATTATAAGACATGTTACAAAAATTACTTTTCCTAATTTTAAAATCTTTATCCACTATGTTACATTTTGTTAGTTTGCTTCACCCATGAGTTAGGAATGTTTGGCATTATGGGTGTTCCGATGGTAGGGAAAGGCTGTAAGGGTAGTTTACTCTCAGAAGGGCATATTTAAACGTTAAAACTCCTACAAAACTTAGCGTCACGCATTGAACTTCTAGCTTAATTAGAAAATCAATAAATGCCTTGCATAAAGTGGGCCTCTTTTCGAAAGTCGAAATGTTTTATTTTCCAGTATAACAAGGTTCGCGCCTCCTATAAAATTCAACTTGCAGCTTTTGCTTAGCATATAAATTCCGAGTTTGATCGCCTGAAAAGTAAACCCCTGTGACCCTTTCAGCGTCTTGTGCCGAAGCATTCCAAAGTCCAACGTCTCGTGGTTTCTTTGCACATGTCTCAGTGGTTAATTAGTGATTGTTCTTTATTACTTTTGAATTTCATATCAGTGGAGTTCTATCATGATGATATCTGCTCATGTCAGTTGGCAGAGCTGTTTTGCGGATACTACTGCCTAGTTAATGCCACTTTTGCCATTCAAATTGCCCTGCTAGCCGTGTTTGAAAAATAAACCTGTCAAGGGTTTCAATGATTAAGGTGCGAGGACTAATTTACGTTCCAACGATTGACGTGGCAACAGAGATAACCATGGCTGAGATAAAGAACCATGAGTGGTTTTTGACGAACCTTCCGGCAGATCTTCTGGATGAGAAAACAATGGACACTTAATTTGAAAAGCCTGATCAACCCCTTGCAAAGCGACGAAGAAATCATGCGGATAATCGTTGAGGCTACAATCCCTGCCGCAGGGAGTCAGAGTCTGAACCATTATTTGACTGGCAGTTTGGACATCGATGAGGACATGGAGGAGGACCTCGAAAGTGATCCTGACCTTGACATTGATAGCAGTGGAGAGATAGTCTATGCAATGTAATCGTGACAGTTGCGCCTGATGGAGATGTGACAAGGCACACACCCATTTCTTTAACTTAAAGATCTAGCTTCAACCTTTCTCTGCAATGGAGGATTTTGGGTTTGAAGTTTTATGCTAATGGTTCATCTGTACCCTATGCTTCTTCACTTTGCAAGTGGAATATGTATTGCCTGTGGAACACCCTAATCGTCGTGTTTGTTGTTTTGGGGAACAACCTCAACTCTAGCTTCTTACTATGTTTATGGGTGATTTCACTACTTTCCTTCAGTCATCCACAGAGGAAACAAAACGAGAAAAAGAAGTGAAGAAGAGACTTATCAAGTGACAACTAAGTTTTGGAATTCTAGATCAATTGAGTTTTGAAAACAACCAAGTTCTGAGCTCTTTGAACAATTAGGTTTTGGATTCTTAGATCAATTAGATTTTTGGATTTTTAAAATGGCTAAAATTTTATATTTTCACAAAACTACAATATTTTCTTTATTTAAAATCAAAATAAAATTAATAAACTAACTTAATAACATAACTTATTTTAATGACCTAACTTAACATGTTTATTGGAAAGAACATCTTTATATTGCACTTTAATCCTCCCACCAAAAACATATCCATAGCGAAGAAAGAAGCCCCAATTTTATCAGGATTATGAAAACTTGGTATTGTCCGAACAACTAAAAAAGAATCCTTATTTTACACCGTCTTTGCTTACCCTCCTCCCTTTTTCTTTTTCATTCTCTCTTTTCTTGGCTTATCAAGTGACAACCATGATCAGTAATCACATCCATGACCACGTAAGGAAAGTGCAAAACTCAAAACAATACAAGAACAGTCCGCAAGGCACAGAAGATCTAAATAGCTCCACAAAACTCAAAACATTGACATATAGGTTTCAATTAACGGGCAGAAATTAAAAACCAAGATCTAATTGTGCTTAGTGAGTGAAGACTATTATAAGAAGCAAAGGAGGTAACAGATTGGAGAGGATAATATAAGTAGAACCATGGGAAACTTAATCGTGAGGGAACATACATTTTAATAAGTTCCCATATAAACTTATTCTGATGATGTTAGATATGAACGTAAATCTGTTAGGCAAAACTTGAACCCTCCAAACTCGGTAATGACACCTTGTGAGATTGGTGATGTGTACAAAATGGCCACCATTTCCGATTCTTCTGCATTCTTGAACAAATGCTTTATTAGTTCCACTTCTTCCTCTTTACTAAAACGCTTCACAGCTCCTATTTTCAAATGATGGGGAAATATGTTGCATCACAAAGTTGGACTTTTCCGAAAAACTTGAACCTTTGAGCTGTTAAAAAAAAAAAAAAAAGAAGAGAACAAGAAACTGATTTGAGCAAGGAGCAAACAAAATAATTGCCAATTTCTTCTTTGAAACAAGCTTGTAAAAAAAAAGTTAAACATTTTGATTTTAATGAGAATTCTTAAGTAAAACTTTAAAGAATATGAGACATTTCATACTATTCTTAATACAACTTGATTTCAATATCAAGATGAGATGCGCTTTAGATTAGTTATTCCTCTTAGAAGGGAAAACAATGGTTCAATTGTTGCACTGCTTGAAGTTCCTCTAACACTCAACTTTTCTATGTTACCAAATAAAAATGGTAGGCAACCATGCCTATACAAATCCTACAAATTATAAGAAGAATCTTAGCCAAAAAGTAAAATGATCAAGCAAAGAAAAGCATGTTCCATACAAATATTTAGAAAGAAAGGGCCCCTTTACTTACGTAAAGAGGAATTGTCTAATTTAGCGTGGCGCATTCAACTTGTAGCTTAATCAGAAAATCAATAAACGCCTTGCATAAAGTGGGCCTCTTTTAGAAGGCCGAAATGTTTTATTTTCTAGTATAACAAGGTTCGCGCCTTCTATAAATTTCAATTTGCAGCTTTGCTTAGCATATAAATTCTGCATTTGATCGCCTGAAAAGTAAAACCCCTGTGACCTCTTCACCATCTGATGCCCAAGCATTCCAAAGTCCAATGTCTCCACTTGTGAATTTCGTATCAGTGGAGTTCTATCGTGATAATATCTGCTCATGTCAGTCGGCAGAGCTGTTTTACGGCTACTACTGCCTAGTTGATGCCACTTTTGCCATTCAGATTGCCCTGCTAGCCATGTTTGAAAAATAAACCTATCAACGCTTTCAAATTCGAATACCCTCTTAAAGTTGCCTTATTTGCCGTGTTTGTATAAGCAAATCCTTGTTAGGGGCTTTTAAATTCCAGAACCTCTGTACCGGAACCTTTTGAAATCCAATGCTTAATTTTTAAAAACCCCAATCCAAAAGGGGGCCGAGCCTTGTTGTATTGGAGAAGGAAAGATTTGGGCCTTTTAGATCAGGCCCACTGTGTAGGGTTTTCGCACTTATCTGGGTTAGAAGACCATGCCACCGAGGTGGCTCAAGTGGCTCTAGGGTTCCCAACGAGCTTCCCAGCCGCCCAGCGAGGTGGCTCAAGTGGCTCTGGGGTTCCCAACGAGCTCCCCAGCCGCCCTGTGTTTCAGGCCCTACCCTGCGAGGCAGCCTTAGGTTCTCTCCTCTGCATATTTCGGTTCCAGGTAATCGAAACAAGTTTTGGATCGTAGATTTGCTGTTTCTCTTTAAATCATTCTGTTGATACTAGTTCCTTTTCAAGATCTGTATGTGTATGTTCTTTCTCGCTTATCTTTCTTTTTTAGTCTTTCTCTTCATTTTTTTCGTTTTCACACTGTGTATATCTTTCCTTTTTACTTCTTTTTTTTTTTGTGTTTTTATTCTTTATATCCCTCCGTTATGCATTCTTACTGTTTAGATCTATCTTCCAGTTTCGTACTTGTTCTGATCGGGACAGGCTCTTGCATAATGGAATCCGAAGGATGGAACTATCTGAAAGTTACTTGAGAAGTGCGGAATCGTGAGAAAGGAGGAGAACGCTGGAGTAGCAAAAAAGGAGGGGCTCGAGGTGGTAAAAAAGAGAGAGGAAGATTTGGTTGTTTTGGATGCGGACTTTGCTCTCTTCTCTTTTCCGGATCTGGTAAATCTATATGTTACTTGTTTTTATCTGCTCTTCTTTTTGGGGGGCGGCTCTTAACTCCTGTTGCTTCTGATTCTTCTCTCGTCACTTATTTTGTTTGCACAGATCTCTTGATCAGAGGTCCCGAGTTATTTTGTATATGTTTGTTTATACTGTTCTCACTTATTTTTCTTTCTAGTCTTACTCTTCAGCTTTTTTAAGTTCTTACTGTTGGTGTCATGTTTCGATTCCGGTGCAGCTCCTAATTTTTTTACTTGTTTCGTTTCTTTCTTCTTGGTGTGCTTACTGTTCACGCGATTCATTTTTGGTATTACTGTTCGTATAATTGTATGAACTATTACTGTTCATACTATTTTTCCTTAATTTTTACTGTTCATACTCTCATTTATCTTGCTTTTTCATCTTTTTCAGTTTCTCACTTTGTATATCTTTCTTTTTTACTTCTTCTTTTTGGCGTTCTTATTCTTCGTACCAGATCCGGAAAAGTGCAAAGTGAAAAATCTTACAGTGCGAATCTTTGAACCATTTGTCCTCATCCAAAACAACGAAATCTTTTTCTTCCTCTCTTTTTTTTCCACCCTCGTCCCCCTCCTCTTTTGCTACTCCCGCATTTTAGTCCTTCCTTCCTACGATTCCACACTTCTCTAGTAACCCCAGATAATTTCATCCTTCGGATGCCATTGTGCAAGATGGAGGGATATGAAGAATAAAAACAAAAAGAAGAGCCTGATTAACCCTTGCAAAGCGATGATCGCTAAGGCTACAATCCCTGCTTCACGGAGTCACAGTCTGAACCACTATTTGACTGGCAGTTTGGACATCAATGAGGACATGGAGGAGGACCTTGACATTGATAGCAGTGGAGTCTATGCAATGTAATCGTGACTGTTGCCTGGTGGAGATGTGATGAGGCACACACTCATTTCTTTAACTTAAAGATCTCCTGCGTTTTGCTTGCTGGGGCTGTGGAAGACTCATGGAATAGCTTCAACCTTTCTCTGCAATGGAGAGGATTTTGGATTTGAAATTTTATGCTAATGGTTCATCTGTACCTTATGCTTCTCCATTTTGCATGGGGAATATGTACTGCCCGTGGAACACTCTAATCGTCATGTTTGTTGTTTTGGGAAACAATCTCAACTCAAGCTTCTTACTGTATTTATGGGTGATTTCACTATTTTCCTTTTATTATCCACAGAGGAAATAAGACAAGAGAAAGCACTTATCAAGTGACAATTAAGTCTTGGACGTTTTAGATCAATTAAGTTTTGAACTCTTAGAACATCCAAGTTTTGAGTTCTTAAAATAATTGAGTTTTGGATTCTTAAATCAATCTAGATTTTTGGACTTTTAAAGTTGTTAAAATTTTAGATATATTCTCAAAATTATAATATCTCCTTTATTAAAAATCAAAACAAGATTAAAAAACTGACTTAATTACATAACTTATTTCAATGATCTAACTTAATATGTTTATTGAAAAAACACATCTTTATATTGCACTTCAATCCTCCCACCAAAAATATATCCATAACGAAGAAGAAAGCTCCAATTTTATCTGGATCATGGAAACTTGGTATTGTCCGAACAATTAAAAAGGAATCCTTATTTTACACCATCTTTGCTTACCCTCCCTTTTTCTTTTTCATTCTCTCTTTTCTCGGCTTATCATATGACAACCATGATCAGTAATCACATCCATGACCGCGTAAGGAAAGTTCTAAACACAAAACAATACAAGAACAGTCCGCAAGGCGCAGAAGATTTAAATAGCTTCGCAAAACTCAAAACACTGACATATGGTTTCAATTAACGGGCAGAAATTAAAAATCAAGATCTAATTGTGTGTAGTGAGCGAAGAAAATTATAAGAAGCAAAGGAGGTAGCAGATTGGAGAAGATAATAAAACTAGAACCATGGGAAACTTAATCGTAAGGGAACATACATTTTAATAAGTTCAAATATAAACTTATTTTGATGATGTGAGATATGAACGTAATTCTGTTGGGCAAGACTTGAACCCTCCAAACTCGGTGATGACACCTTGCAAGATTGGTGATGTGTACAAAATGGCCACCATTTCCAATTCTTCTGCATTCTTGAACAAATGCTTTATTAGTTCCACTTCTTCCTCTCCATTAAAACGCTTCACAACTATTATTTTCAAATGATGGGGAAATATGTGATATGGGGATTGCTAATGTTTTCTGAAAAGCTTGAACCTTTGAGCTATTAAAAATAACAAAAAAGAAGAGAACAAGAAAATGATTTGAGCAAGGAGCAAACAAAATAGTTACCAATTTCTTCTTTGAAACTAGCTTGTTAAAAAAAAAGTTAAATATTTTGATTTTAATGAGAATTCTAAAGTAATACTTGAAAAATATGAGATGCTTTCATACTATTCTTAACACACAATTTGAATTCTATACCAGGAGGTGATGCTTTAGATTAGTTGTTCCTCTTAGAAGGGAAAACAACAATTCACTTAGTGCACTGCTTGAAGTTCCTTTAACAGTCAACTATTCTATGTGATCAAAGAAGAATGGCAGGCAACAATGCCTATAAACCTATAATGTTATGAAAAGAATCTAGGCATAAAAGTAAAATGTTCAAAGTAAAAAAAAAAAAAAATGTTCCATACAAATATTTAGAAAGGAAGGGTCCCTTTACGTAAACAAAATCATCCCATAGGTTTTGAATTTTGTCCCCTTGAATGCCGTGAAGAACTTTTTCAAGATTGCACTTGGTATAAGCATGATTGGCCGTCGATTCAACAGTTTATAGTAAACCAACTGAGGCATAACATAGATTTGGGGAGTTCTTCATACAGTAGTCATCGACAACATTGCCTAACCACTTAAATACTAAGAGATTGGTAGTAGAGATCTCCAATGATGTTCTACGGGAATTGTTAGAGTCCAAATCTATGGAAAGGCTATTGAGATTGGGAGCATAAATTTTCACTGATTTACTACTTCTGGATATCAATCTTTTGGAGGTCAACATCACGACTTACAATTGATATAGCATACATGGATGAGTAGGTGATAGTTATTGTCTTTATCCCCGAGTGCAAATGAGGTACAACTGCCTTAGGGACTTGGAAGATGAAAACCATTCTCTAAGGCTCTTGTTGTTCGTTTCGAGGGCTTTCAATACTAAAATCTAGAGCTTATGGGCAAAAGAAGGAACTAATAATGAAGGGGGTAGTTCGAAAGTGGGGCAACCGTCAATTTCGAGGGAACAAATGGATTTGCAACCCAGAACAAAAGGTGGCAAGGAAAAAGATTTTACGGGTCATGGGTTTCAAGACAAACCTCTTCAGCGCTTGAGTTTACTGCATGCTGCATCCATGTCCTCACTCGATACTATTCATCATCGGATGTTGTTGGAAAAGTCCATTTGAGATGGAAGCGTTGTGTCTTCATCTTGTACTAGGCCAAAATAGCTTGATTCGAAAATCAATTCTACATTGGAATTTCTTACAAGAAGAAAATTACGCTCAAAGCTTACAAAATCGAAAACTTAAAGCTTCCTCTTCAATGGAAGCAACAATTTAGGTTTTAATTTCTTAACAATTTACAATGAATCTTCTCTTCCCTTAATTTTATACTCCCGAAACAATTGGGTTTTGGATTTATGAATTGTTAAAGGTTAATGTTATTTTCACAATGAGAGCATAAAGATAGACTACTATGCTTATAAGTAATGAGATTTTTTCATCTAATATCTTGAAATTTTGGGATGAACCCTTATATTCTAATATGAACATTTCGCAAAAAATAGTTTGACTCCTTTATTTAAACATTAATTTTAGAAATTTGAATTTCTCTTTAATTCATCCCATAATTTCATTTCCTTTTTGTGTAGATTGTTTTCATTTTATAAGATTCTTTGTTTACCTAAAATTCAATTGATTTGTATAGTTCAAGAATCAAGAATTAATCAAATTCTTTTTGTAGAGTTTTTGGTGTTCATATGACTAAAAATAAGGAGAAAAAAGAAGGTAAATACAAACTATTGTTTGTATTTACTTGATGAGTATTACATAAGAAACAAAACTATTTATAAACCTCAACTTCTAGATTTACAAGGAAAGTATTGATTGTTATGGAAATTTCTTGCTGAGGATTAATCCGTCGATGTGAATGTCGATGATATTGATTCATTGTATGAGTCCATGTAATGTGGGCTTATATCAATGACGCATAAATAAACACTCCCTACTGTGGCAATGCAATGTGATTTTATTGGTTCGACTAATTGTACACATGTTGTACATATATTCCCCTTTTGCATATATGGTATTAGCTTGTGTGAATCTTTGTCCATCTTATAGAATTTGATGAGTGAGGTTATTTGTATGGACATTTTATTGATTGGCTAAGTCCCCCCTCTAGTTCTCCGTTTATATATATATTAAATGTTGTTGTAGGAAAAAATTCTGAGACAACAATGTGATTTTATTTTATTGCGTTTAGTTGTGGGAAATTGTCCCTTAAGTTAGTTTTGCCACATCAGCCATTATGCTTCTTTTTCCTATAAAACACAAAGCACACTAACTCACAAATAACCCACGACTCATAGAATAACCGTTATTGTTCATGCGGGCAAAAAAGGGTTTGTTACGCAGTCATTGTTGTCGCTTTCTTCATAATTTTCACATAGCAACTTTTGTGCTATCTCATCAAGCCAGTAGTCGGAGAGAATAGAGGAGAAAACTTAGTTACAATTCGTAGCTCAAGAAATAAAAAATAATGGTATGTTTTCAAACTTGTTTTGCATATTTTATGAAACCCATTTCGTTTTCTCCATGATTGGTGCTTTAATCATGTAAAAGAGCCTCTTTTGAGGTCATATTTTCTAACAGACACTTCTTTTGATTATCAGCCTGGAATCTCACTTAGGTTTGCCGGATTTGTTGATTGGATTTACATGAATACCATATCTTTCCTTGACTTCAGCGACTGCTTCCATCTACATGCATCTGATGTCCATGCCTAGTCTCTTGGCCACTCATCAGAAACTAGAATTCTGCTATTGGAGATCCCAAATGAAGATTGCTTTAGCAGCCAGGAATAAATTAGCTTTTGCCGGTGGAAGCCCATCTTGTGTAACCAACGATTCCAAGTCAGAACAACACTCAAGTCGTTGCCATGCTAGTGTATTGTCATGGATTGCACTTTTGTAATAAGACAGCTTTCAGATACAACATGCTTATATTGCCATCTACAAGAGAGAAATTCCTCAAAGAAAAGCAAAAAGGAGACAGCAATCATAAACGAGTCTTTGCTTTGTATAAATTCAGTGAATTTATACCTAAGCGGCGCTAAATTGGGCTTTTTGTGGCTCGTCCAACTTCAGAAACTTCCAGAGCACCAAGGAATTAACCAAAGGAAAGAAAAAGATTACTGAAACTTTTTCCAGATACTACTTCTAGACCAAACAAAGGAAGGTCAAAGGATAAAACTTATACACCATGCAATAAGAGAGAATAACTTCCATGCACGAAGCGAGCCCCGAAAAGCAAAGTAAAAGAAAGAATGAACAAAAGAACAACAGTAAGCCACAAATTAACATGAGATGCAGGTAAAGCATACTCATTGAAGATTAAACTTTACGCAAAACATATTCATAAACGAATTAAAAAATGATTGAGAGAATGAAATCCAAAGCCGCATTTTCTCGAACGCACGGTGAGCACAAATTGTTAGACGTGCACACAATTTTCATTGAAAAACAAGCACAACATCAAGGCTTACCGTCGGTGTACAGAGATTAGAGCTTGCACGTAGGAAAAGAGTCACGGCGAGAGATATTTGGTAGCTTCGGGCTGTTCGCCGCCAGAATTGCTGAGAATTCGCTCCAGTAAACTGTCGGTATTATTCTCACGCATTTTCAGCGGCTAATATCACTTTATCTTCGATGCTCAACCAAACGAGGTCGTTGGTTCCGGATGTGGATTTGCTTCTAAAGTTTTAGTCATTTGTTTAACGAAAGATAATAAGTTAGCTAAAGTGACACTTCATCTATTTGGACTTTCATGAACCACATTTGTCTTACAAAAATTCTTATATTATTTTTTTTCGTATTGAAATAATATACAAATGTTAATGATAATATTTCTTTGTTTGGGTTTATAAAATTGATAGTATGATAATACTTAAACAAATTTAGGAAATTGGAAATTTATAATATTATTAATTGATGTTATAATTTGTATATCATAACTTTCGTTATTTCATATATTAATATAGCACACAAATTATGAAAGATCATTTTTTAAATATTTTTATATTAAAAAATTCATTTTATGAAATATGCTCCTTGTTCAACAATAAAAAGCCACAAAAGCTTGTCATATTCGTATGCTTCAAATGGGTTCCTACATTCAATTTCTTCAAATTCATGGTTCCATGAGAATTATGAGACAATATTCTAAGGAATATGTACAAGAGAAAGCACACATATCCTCATGAAATCATGTTATATTATTTAAATAGACTCTATGGAACATACATAATATCTCACAAACATTTGATAGTTATTTCACTAGCCATTAAATCTATATATCATATTGTGTAACGAATTTTATTTTTCTACATTGAAAATGTAAGCTAAATAATCTGGCCATATAAGAGGCCTTCCCTACTTTTCCCGTGGGTTGATCTTTTGAATAAAACTTAAGTATGTGACAAGTGATATTAGAATAAAACCATGATCCGACCCAATGGATCCAACATGGGCAAATTTCTTTTTTAGGTTCATTTTTTAGATCATATAATGCACAATAATGATTCTTGGTCTTTATTTTTAAGGCAACAATACTGAGCAAATATCTTTTAGGATTCATTTCTCAAATTACTATAGTGTATACTTAATGATTCATTATCTTTTACTTCTCTATTTTCAATTTTGAAGGAAACTATAAACCCTAGTTCAAAGGAGTCTCAAGTCTTGTTGCATTTTTTTTTTCTATACATGCACATAGGGAAAGGAAAGGGAGGGAGTGTTGAACTCCTCACCTTAGACTCATAGATTAAGGGCTTCTTGGCTTTTTGCCATTAAGCCAAGGAAGTCACCCAAAGTCTCATTGTGTTTAGATAAAGAAAGATCTGGGTTTTGGATGAAGCTTGCACAAATAGTTTCAAAGTACGTATTTTGTTCAATATTTCTTAGATATTGTTTTTTTTTTAAAAAAAATATTTTCTTTGAGATATTCGAAAACGATATGAGACAGTAATCTTTTTGACTCGCAAAAAGATGCGGTCTAGTGTTTTATAAAATCCCGATAGTTATCTCCTGCGGAAGATCTCAATAAAGTTAAAAAAATTGGTGTTGGAATTGAGGAGTATGCAACTTTTTTGTTTTCACCTGCAAAACCTAATTCCCACTTTGTTTTTCTCCCTTTTTGTTTTTTCTAATTTTTTTGGCGAATTTCGAGTGCACGGTGGTGAACGGCAGCACGAGAGGAAGAGAAATGAGAAAAGAAGCAAAAAAGTAAAGAGTTTGAGCTGCGCACCACAACACACGTCCCGGGGTCGTGTGCCACTAGCCCCATCAACCATATTTTCTTTTGTGTAGTACTTATAAAAATTTTATTTTCTTTTTGATGAGAACAATTATTTTTCATGGTCGGTAAAGAGTTCTCTGAAGATCAAATGCTGCAGCTATATACTTTCTAATAGCAATTGTCTTTGATTGATTTCACCATTTCTTCAAGAGTCATAGTCTTCGTTGTTTTTTTTTCCTTTTCTTTTTTTTTTTTGTAAAATTAGAATACTGTATATATATTGAATAATTATGTTATGGTAATCAATGGCAACTTGCAATGGAATTTTCAATTCTTTTCTATTTTTTTCCATCGTGTTTACTCAGGATTTGAAGTATTGGGATGTTTTTACTCAAAAATATTAGCGTTCTGTAGGAATGTCATGATGCGTTTACTCTATTGCCAATGCTGCAGTGGCACACGAAACAACAGTCTGCAGCAGCACATCTGTTCTATCAAGGCACGTCAATACAAAATTCTTTTGAGTATTCAATTTATGATTTCTTCAGCAACGTGTCAAATAATGATAGATAAACAGAGAATGGCGGAAATTTCCAGAGCCACATGAAATGCAAGAGAGCACGTACAAAATGTCAGTCCCTTTACGACAATATATATGTATGGGACTTCATGCAGCATGTCTTGTCTTGTCAATGGTTGCCTACACCTGTGAGATAAAATTGTTCATATTAGTGAGATTCGCTTATATTTGTGGTGTGAATGTAGTCTTAAAGATTTCAAGATTATTTGTGAGATTTATTTTGAATATTCCCTAGCTAGTTTTGTATAATTTCATACTCTATTTTTAGATCTTTCAACACTTAATAATTTATTTAACAAAAATATATAATTATTTATTAGGCTTCTATAAACAATGTGGTCTATAAAGAAGCATGGGAGATGATTATATATTTTTTATTAAATAGATTATTAAGTATTGAGAAGAAATTAGATTTAGGAGTAAAGAAAGAAATTATGCAAAGTTGGTTGGAAATATTCAAAAAGGTTCACAACTTATAGCTTATAACTCTTCACTTGAATTCAAACACCACATTGTTAAGGGCCGTATCAAGCCACACTATCGATATTACCAAGATGACGAGGTAAGATTTCCTCAAATTGTTAAAATGTGACCATGACTTCCTCTCCTTTTTTTGTTTATCATCATTATGATTTTACTAATGGTTTTGTAGTAGAAATAGATGATTTAGAAAGAGGTAATTTTTATTGTAACTTTTTCGGAGCCTATAAGTGGTCCACATTCATTTTCTTAGTGGTTGTTCAAGGGACATATTCACCAATGTTTTGGTTTCTTGTAGCACAATCATTTTACTTATTGTTTGTCTCTCTCTTTTTTGTTTTTTTTTTCTATTGATTTTATTTGTGAAAGTTGTTAGATGATCAATTAGATGGAAATAATAATGTAGATTTAAGAAAATTGACTTAGGTTCTTTACTTGTTTATGCTATTTAACAAAAAAGAGATTTGAGAAAATGAAAGTCCCGGGGTTGTGTGCCACTAACCCCATCAACCATCGGATTCTCTTTTGGATTGTTCGTATGAACATGTGTAAAACAAACATTTTCTTTCTTTTCGACTAGGATGATTATTTTTCATCCTCGGCAAAATGTTTTAAGTGTTAAGGCAAATTTGTTTCTCCCTTTATGTTCTTAAGATCAAATGTTGCAACTATATACTTTCTAATAGTAATTGTGTTTCATTGATTTTATTATTTCTTGAAGAGTCATAATTTCATTGATTTTTTTTTTGTAAAATTAGAATATTGTATATATACTAAGTAATTATGTCATGGTAATGAATGCTATCTTGCAATGCAATTTTCAATTCTTCTCTATTTTTTTCCATTGTGTTTATTTGGGATTTGAAATATTGGAATGTTTTCACACTCAGAAATATTGGCATTCTAAACTACTAATGCTACAGTAGTATGCAAATTCCTTTCTCGGCGTTTTCTGTACTACTAATGCTACAGTAGTATGCAAGACAACAAATAGTTAATCGCATCTGCAAGCCATTTTTTTAGTTCACAACAAATAGTTAATCGCATCGGCAGGAACTAATAGTTATTGCCAAGTACGAAAACTTTTCTGTTCACCACGGAGGACAATTTCTTTAGTTATTGCTTTTATTATGATTATTCTTACTCTTGTACAAACCATTTAGTTTGCTAAATAAATGATATTTTTTTTATTTTATTGAATGAGAGAAAACCAATAAAATTTGCTTCAATAATGTTTTCCATGATTTTGATCTCTTTACTTGTGCAATAGATGTCAATGGTTATTTTGTATCAACTAAATGATATCATTTGAATATTTTTATTGTGTCTTTATTTTATATTCCCAATATTTGTTTGTCTACATGCGATTTGCAAGTTCTAAATAGAATATTCACAGGAACAAAAATGGCTACGCAACGTGTCATTTTCCACTCTCTCAGCGTGCGAAATGAGAGAGGTACAGGAAAGGCATCAAAATCAAGTTAGGCCTGTAAAAAATAGAATTAAATGCAAATGGGGTAATTTAGTAGAACGCGAAAAAATGATGTGCAGCACGTCTGCTTCTCAGTGTTGGGCGTACATCTTTCGGCAATGCATTTCATAACACTTGGAAGCAGCAACCGTGAATTATGATGCATTGGTCTTTCAGTATCGTAGCACTCGCTTGAGTTGTGAGGAGGGAAAGAAAGAACAACCAGGAGCCTGCAAAGTGAGAACGTAGTGTGGAAATATTTGGCATAGCTGCACACTGTCCAAGGGATTATCCGGTCAGAGTTGATAGTTTAAAGGCAAGCCAAGCATTCACTCTCCAAGAATGACAGGTACACAGCCTTTCACTCCTTGGATTTACTCCCCAGTATAAGAGTATTTAGTGGTCCCATCTGCCCGCTAGTCTGCCTGGAATGAAACTTCGATCGTGCGATCCAGTCCGTGAGCGGCAGTTGCCATCGTTAGAGACACTCTGCTTGAGCTGGATGTCGCCTCTGCCGCGAGATCTGTTCGGAGAAGAGGACTGCGCGCAGGTCGTGTGTTTGTTGCATGCTTGGCTGGTTCCCAGTCATGGCCTACATGTGGTGAGATGGAGGCGAAGCAACGGATTTGTGCTGGCGTGCCTTCAGTAACACTTTTCAAAGCGGGTTGATATCTCTAAGTAGGTTCTATTGCCGCAAATGCCTTTTTTCATACTTAACAAGCATTTGACACTATTTTATAACTTAATCGGGTGGGGTTGGCTGTTCGAAATTACCGTATTGCCCATATTTTACTGTCCATAGAATACGTGTATAGGGACTTTATTGTATTTTACAATTCCTTTATTCTTTAAGTGCCTTCGGGCTCTTCTTGTGCAGATCGCCTATTCTGTAAAGAACGTTTTTATCTCTTCAAGCTATATAAGATTTCAGCTCAAATTCGTTCTTCGATCCTTTAAGATGGTATCAGAGCCAAGTTTTCTAAATCCTGTTCGAGCTTTCATGCCTTTCAAACCAAGAAATTCGCCAATTACTTCCTTGCCTCCACTGAGGCATTTTATCGAACACCTGGTATTCAGGTGTCTAAACACTACAACCCTCCAGCCGACACCCATATCCAGTCACCGGACCTACACCCGACCAACGAATCTACAACCTAAGTCACCAAAACTATAATCCAGCTACCAAATCTACCTATCAAGTCATCGGATCTAGAACCCACTTACTGGATCTACCAACCCATTTGCCGAACCTGCGAATTCACTCGCCGAAGCCACAAATTAGTTCATCGGCTTTGTAAATCCGCCCATTAGTTCTCTTAATTGTGTTCATTTATGTTGATGACATGATAATTACAGGAGGTGATAAGGAAGGGATTAAGCTGTTAAAGGAATATCTTTCTTCAAAATTCCAAATGAAGGATCTCGGTTTGGTGAAATATTTCTTGGGAGTTAAGATAGCATGCTTCCTTGTTGGGATTGTAATGAACCAATAGAAATATACTTTTGAATTGATATCTAAATATGGACTTTCTGGATATAAGCCAACAGATAATCTCATGGAGCATAATGTCAAATACACAAGTATGAACTATGATGAATTCTTAAAAAAGGAAAGGGATTCTCTTTTAAAGGACATCACAAGTTATCGATGGCTAGTAGGGAGACTAATTTATCTTATAGTAACTCAATTTGATATTTGCTTTGTAGTGTGGTTACTAAGCCAATTTATGTATGCCCCCAAGGAGTCCCATTGTGAGGTAGCTCTTAGAGTACTTCACTATGTCAAACGCTCACTAGGATAAGGGTTGCTAATGAAATCCAAGAATAGTCTAGAGCTTCGAGTATATTGTGACTCTACTTATAGATCATGCCCTTTGGGATGTCGATCAACAAATGATTTTTGCATCATGCTTGGAGATTCCTTTATCTCATGGAAGAGCAAGAAACAATCTACAATATCTTGTTCCTCCACAGAGTCAAAATACTGTTCCATGGCATTGAAACATGTGAGATCATTTGGCTTCTTGGACTTTTCAGAGACTTGTAGGTACCATTGATTAGACTTGTAAACTTATTTTATAATAATGAATCTGCAATGAAGATTGCTGCTAACCTTGTGCTCCATGATAAGACTAAGTATATCGAAATTGATCATCATTTCATTTGTGAGAAATAACAGTTCGAATTATTCGCATTGCACATATTTCCACACAAGAGCAACCTGTTGATTTGTTAACTAAGGTACTGGGGACATAGCAACACCATTTCCTTTTAAGCAAACTAGGTGTTTATAATCCATATCGACCACCAACTTAAGGGGGATGTTAGAAATTATCGTGTTGCCCATACATACATGTGTAAGGACATTATTGTATTTTATGATTCCTTTATTCTTTAAATGCCTTCGGGCTTTTCTTATGCAAATAGATCACCTATTTTGTAAAGAACATTTTTATCTATTCAAGTTGTTTAAGATTTTAGCTCAAATCCGTTCTTTGATCTATGAAGATGGGCAACTAAATGCAACTTGTGGTTATGTTGGCTCAACCACACAAGACTCATGAAAAGAAACCGAATATGCATTAAACATGAACTTTCAAGTGATGGAAATTAGTAGTTGCTACAATCACATGATATTTAGTTTCTCACAATATATTTAATCATTACTTTCTTAAAATACCATGACATTAAGCTTTCAATTCTTTATTAAAATAGTCAGTTATTTATCATACAACCTAAGGAATGAGCCTTTTATTAATAGAAATTAAGCTACCTAAGCATTAAAACCATCATTTTGAACTTATTTTATATCCAACAAAGTACATACCAAATAATGGTATTACTAATCCTTAAATCAATTGTATTTTTGAATACATGATCTAAAAGGATAAAGATGTTACCACCATACAAAATGTCATGCTATTTAGTAAAATATGTTGCATAAGCTAACATAAAAAAAGCCTAGGCTACTATAGCATAAAACGAACAAGAAGGTACGATGTTGCTAGAAATGTACACAATACACAATACATTAATTCTCTTTATAGATATTGTAACATGACAAAGAGTTGCTTAATGAACAAAACTAATGTCTAAATATTAAAAATCCAAATACAAAAATTATAAACTATCGAAGAAATGAATGCAAGAAGAATATGTAAATGCTTGAATGTGTTTAAACTGAAGGAAAACTATAGTCAAGTGAAACAATATACAAGCTTTGTTCATGTTCAAATAGCGTTTTCATAAGCTTTTCCATAGAATGAAGTAACGCATGAATGAATTCATAAAAAATAACAGCCACAAAACTACGTTTACTCAATGGCAAGAACTTGTTATGGGTGAAGATAATGCAATGATTTTGTAGTTTCCAAGCTCTACACCATATAGAATTCTAACGAGATAAAATCAAGCTTAGTAAAACGCTTTCTGTTTTCTATTGATAAATAATGTATTAGAGAAGCTGAGATGTATAAAAAGCTGGATTAAAAGGACTTCTCCTTGCACAGTAGCCATGCGACAACCCAACCATACAATGGCTTGCCATCACCCTGGAATTGCAGCTTTCACGCATATGCCGCTGCAAAGGTCATATCCGAATCTCTAATTTGGTTGTACATTAACTCAGTTTGAACTAGTCTTTTCCCACTTTTGCATTACTTCCTCAGTCTTTTGATTTTTGTTAATTCTGAAATTTTTCAGCAATCGCTTTTCAAACAGATATTAAAGTGCAGTTTTGAAATTTACGTCACTTTTGTTTTGATGAAATCTTTTGAAGGGAGGTGTACATGATTTTTTCAGATGGTACAAAAAGATTAAATTTGGATTGTGGAAAATATTAGTCAAAAACTCTAACATTGGAAAAAAGATCAAACTTGTAATATGCTGTATAAAATTAGATAATTCCTCTTCACTTAGAAAATCCTAAAAATGATCATTTGATACGAAAAAAAAAACATAAATTGAACTGCAAAAAAAATGACGTAACATGATTACTAGATAAAAGATTTATGTAAAACTATTTTACAAAATTCTCACATAAAATTAGGCAAACATCAACATCAAACATGTTTCGTGACAAAAAATGTCCTACTATTATAGTTTTTGACATCATCCTTTTAAATTATTGCCAATAAATGAGGTTTTTTATTTTTGTTTTGTAGTAGATGACATTCCCTTCGTCTATGCTACTTGGATCTGGTGTGAAGTATACGGGTTAGCCTTTAGAAGTCTATTACCAGACATTGGCTTTTATAAAAATCGAGAAATGTATGCAATGCCCATCATAGTATGCTATAAAGTCGCCCTCCCACATCTCAACGTGTTCGTACTAACCTTGTTGTCATTTCATTTTGTTATGACACGAAGGCCTTATTTGGTAAATATAACGTCTTTGATGCTTATTGTTGCAAAAAAAAAATAATAATAATCAGGTTGCAAATTGTCATATCTTATGCCCATATTAATGTTATCTTCCTTCTTGGGCAAGCTATAATGTAACAAAAGATTAGCCTATTCACAAGGCCCGAGTGGGACGTAGCCCAAAAATTCCCAATGCGACCCAACTTGAGCCCGACTCAATCCGAGAAGCCGAAGTGCCAAAAGACCCGACTAGCCCTGTTTAAGGCATGGATGAACAAGCTCCACACAATCCTTGGAAAGGATTGGGCCCTAATCTTAACCGAGCCCAGCTTACCTTTTGGAGTTGGATTTTTCAAATTTTTTACTTGTTTCATATTGTATCTATCTTCTTCATGCTTTTACTATTAGTATCCATCTCTTTCATGTTCCGACCCGATTTTGATGTTTCAATTTTTTACTCTTATATCATGCTTTTTGATGTTAAGTACTTTAAGTCGGTACAATCATTGGGGAAGATCTTTTTGCCGAGAATGTCCTCTGAAAAATCTTTCAAGTTGGAGAGTCAAAGGTTTGATGACTTCCTATGGGAGTGTGTAAAACCTGCACGTGAGTTGACATATAGGATTAAATTCATTCAAAATTAAAATTTGATTAACTTTCTTATTAGCCTGAATCTCTACTCGATAAAACAAGTCAAAGGATTCAGCCACGTGAGTTGGGACTAAGTAGTAATCATTACCTGTACTTGGTAATAATCCATATTATCTGTTTTTAAACATTTGTTTACACATGGTATGAAAGCCATATTATGCGTAAACAAACATTCAAAAACAGATAATAAATGCGTGAGTTGGCTTAATGACCCATATTATGTTTATAAACATAATATACTCGAGGTTAGGCCATGTTAATAATAATACGAGTCAAAAATAGATAATGATTAACCCGATGGCCAATATTATGCATAAACATGACCCATATGAACATTTCTTTTTCTTTTTTTGTTTGTTTACGCATGGGTCAAATACCCATATTATTAAGGAAACAAATATATGTATAATGATTGGCCCGATGACCTATATTATGCATATACATAATACATGTCATGTACTCAAGTCATAATACAGGTCAAAAATAGATATTTGTAGATAGGTCAATAACCTATATTATGTATTGGAGAAACAAATATTTGTACATCAATTATGGGTTATGATTACTACTTGGTCCCAACTCACTTCTACGTGAGCGAATCTCACAATTTGATTTCACTTAAAGCTCCTATGCAAGTAAGAATCTCTTCCTACTTTTCTGCCTTTAACACCTCCGATGGGTACTCCTTCATCTTTTCTACCCTCGCCACCTCTCACGAGCCATCTATTGAGTTTCCATGCTAATAAGAAAGTCAAACCAAATTTTGGTTTTAATTGAATCAAATCCAAAATTTGGTTGACTTTCTTATTAGCCTAGATTTTTACATGATAAATGGCCCGTTAAAGGTGGCAAACGCAGAAAAAAAAAAAAAAAAAGACAGAGCCCATTAGAGTGGAAGAGACAAAAAAACAAGAGGAGATTCTAGATCGCACAAGAGTTTCATGCAAAACCAAGTCAAAGGATCCACCCATGCAAAAGTGAGCTGAAACCAAGTAACTTAGGCAAAACCAAGTCATAGCCAGATGGCCCATGTTATGCATAAACAAACATTCAAAATCATAACCCATACTTGATATATGATCTATATTATCTATTTTTAAATATTTGTTTACACATAATATGGATCTCATCTCATGTGTGAATTGGCCCGATAACCTATATTATGCGTAAATATGACCCATATAAACATTACTTCTTTTTTTCATATGTTTATGCATCGACCCATATTATGTATTAGGGAAACAAATATATGTATAATGATTGGCCTGATGACCCATATTATGCGTAATCATAATACGGGTCATATACCCAGGGTCAATGAACCATATTATGTATTGGAGAAACAGATACCTGTACATAGTAACAGATATCTATATACCAAGTACATGTCATAATTACTATCCAGTCCCAGCTCACTTCTGTAATAACAGATCCTCCGACTTGATTTTGCTCGAACGTAACATACAGATGTAATAGATCAAAAAAAAAAAAAAAAAAAAAGACCGTACTTGTGTGGTTGGGCTGAAAGGAAATCCACAAAACTTCAGTGGCTATGCAGATTTATGTTACGTTCAGAGGCCACAGAACGGGTGATGAACGGGTGATAAGACGAGAAGGTGGTGGTGGAGGTTCGTCAAGGAAAAGATTAGCGTAGCACTTTTTCTTCCCAATCTTGAAAGGGAAAGATTCAAAGGAAAGAGTAAAGAATTTTTGGGACTCTTCAAGGGAGTTCCAACCTCATTACACTATCATTCAAAGTCTGCCTTCTCCTTACATCTTCCTTTGTTTATAACAACCCAGGCCCATTGACAACGCGTGCTTGTCCTGCCTAACATGCAAGATGTTGCCTAGACGTAAATAGGAAAGACCTCTTACAAGAACAAAAGGTGGATTTGCTAACCCGCAAGCTACAAAATGACACAGGAGCATTACGTACACAACACAGAGACTGGCCAACAGACATGCAGACTGGACTAACCCAGAACGGAACACCAACACTACAAATTGAAATAAAAAACAAGTTGGTGCGCTAGACCTTCACGCGTGACAACGTACTCTGAACACAAACAAACAAATTGGTCTTGACACGTATGAACACCTCAGTGCAGACGTGTTAAAACCGTAACAATTTATGAGGCCTACGAAGTCTTATGGATAAAGCTGTGGATCATGCTCGAGAGATCGAGAGAGAAAAAGAGAGAGAGCGGGAGAAGAAGAGAAGTTCAACCTAAGGGCGAGCCCAGAAGAGCATAGAAGTCTTGGGCTTGTCCAGACAGATCGTCGTTCCCAATTATCAAAAACAAAAGAAAAGCTATAGATCAAACAGAAATATTTATAAATAAAAAAAAACAAGTAAAACAACGTATAGGTTTACATTCAAACAATCAAACGGAAGAGTTAAAGACTTCACCTCATCCGATGTTAGGGTAAATCCCTTCAAAAGGCTTGCCAAGGGCTGTGAAGAGACAAGATGAAAAAGAGAGAGGCCAGAATACGATCCGGGCGTTCCATCCAGCGAGCAGATTCAGAGGCGGAGGGGGAGGGGTGGGTAACGGAAGCCCAGAAAAGGATGGGCCTGTGGTTCCATCGATTGGCCCGTTTAAAAGATAAAACGGAAAGTGTGGTTGAAGTTCTAACTTTATAGGGCATATTACGTTGATAAACGAACCTAGCAAAGGTTAAAAAAGGACAGCCGTTCCTTTATATCTGCTCGAAAATAAGTGACATAACCCAAAAATAAAAATTTTGAAAAGAGATTAACAGATGAAAAAAAATAAAAAAATAAAAAAGGAATAGTAAATAGTAACATATGAGAACGACCCGAGACCCCAAACAAAAACAAAAAAAAAAAAAGGCAAAAATGTATAGATTTAACAGACCGAAAGAGAAATGGGAGGAAAAAAAAAAGAAATAAGAAACAAATAGGTTTAACAGATCAAAAGAGAAATGGAAGGGACGAAAAAAAAAAAACAAAAAGGTTTAACAGATCAAAAGAGAAGTGGGAGGGGACAATTGATAAAAGAAGAGGCCGAAATATGAGAAGGGAGAAGATATTTGATAAGAGAAGAGATGAGAAAGATAACAAGGTATGGGAACCAAAAATTAAAATTTAAAGAAAAAGTCAAATAGATTTAACTAACATATAGATTTAACAGATCCAAAAAAGATATGGAAACAAAGATTTTACAGATAAAAAAAGAGATGGGAAGAAAAAAAATAAAAAAAGACAAGTGGGAGATCTAACAAATCAGGGAAAAAAAAAAAGATGAAAAAAAAAAGAGAGAGAAACGCAGCGATTTAGTCGATCAAAAAACAGATGGCACAAAAAACAAAAAAAAAATAACAAGGACCACATGGATTTACGATCAAAGAATCAACTTCGCAACCAACCAACCTGAAATACTACAGACATTACCGCATCTCATGTTAAAGTATATTTCATCAGCAGACTGGACAGCGGATAGGAAGACGAGGGTATGACAAGAAGGTTCGAAGGTGACTAAGGTCGGAGAGAGACAACGGGGTAAGAAAAGGATCTGACCGAAATATAAAAAAGAAGAAGATATCTGACAAGAGACGAGGCGAGAGAGATGCATAAAAAGAGGCCTGCGGCGTGGGAGGCCACGACGCTAGGTTTCCCTCGTAAAGGCACATCGTAATCAAAACACCCAACAAAACGGTGCATCTGACGGTCTCTTAACTCAACTCAAAGTGACAAGTGCGAAAACGCCAGCACAAAGTGGGCCCCGTTTGAAAGCCCAAATCTCTCTTTCTCCAATACAACGAGGCTCGGCCTACCTTTCCACTGGGGCTTTTCAGCATTCTTAAACCTTTATATATAGGACGCTACGTGTCAACGTGCGTCCAACCATGCGTGCACCTATGTTCCGAACTAAAAATACGGACCGATGCATATGATATATCATATGATATTTAGCTTCTCACAATATATTTAATCATTAATTTCTTAAAATACCATGACATTAAGCTTTCAATTCTTTGTTAAACTAGTCAGTTATTTATTATACAGCCTAAGGAATGAGCTTCTTCTTATTAGAAATTAAGCTACCTAAGCATTAAAACCAATTTTTGAACTTATTTTATATCCAACAAAGTACATATCAAATAATGGAATTACTAATCCTTAAATCAATTGTATTTTTAAATACATGATCTGAAAGGATAAAGATGTAATTGCCATACAAAATGTCATTCTATTTAGTAAAATATGTTGTATAAGCTAACATAAAAAAAAAAGCCTAAGTTGTTATAGCTAACATAAAAAGAATAGGAAGGTACAATGTTGCCAGAAACACACACACGATACATTAATGTTCTATTTTTCAAATATCTTCACAGATAATGCCACTGGACAATGAGTTGCTTAACGAACAAAACTAATGTCTAAAGATTAAAAATCAAAACACAAAAATTATAAACTATCAAAGGAATGAATGTAAAAAGAATATGTAAATGCTTAAATGTGTTTAAACTAAAGAAAAAACTATATCCACTTGAATATACAAGTTTCGTTCATATTCAAATAGCATTTTCATAAGCTTTTCCATAGAATGAAATAATGCGTGAATGAATTCATAAAGAATAACAGCCACAAAACTATGTTTACTAGTGGATCTCGAATCCAATGAACCAACTCTCCGCCCTGCTCTTGTGGTGAGTAGAATTGGTGGTAAAGTGCTATCTCGAAGTGCCATTAATGGTAAGAACTTGTTATAGGTGAAGATAATGCAATGATTTAGTAGTAAAACGTTTTCTGTTTTATACTGAGGAAGAAAGTATTACGGAAGCTGAGGTGTACAAAAAGCTGGATTAAAAATCCAGGTCCTTACACAATCTCAAGCTGACGGCCTTACTCAAGAGTATTGGAAACCATTAATACAAACTGAGCCGAGGTATTGTCCTTTGAATAACTCGAGCACACTTCTCTGCTCTGAGAAGCGTGACCTACGTGGAGCAGCGTGTTGATAAAAAACAAGGTAACAGTCAATGGACTTCTCCTGGCACAGTAGCCATACCATAACTCAACCACACACTGGCCTGCCATGGCTCTGGAATTGCAGGTTTCACGCATATGCTGCAGGATAGGTTACATCGGAATCTCTGATTTGGTTGTACATCATCCGAATCTAGGTTTACCGTAAAGAAAAGATGGAGGTTCAGGTCACGCATCTCCACGATAGTTAGGGCTGATGTGGCATTACATGCTGCCATACGGCATTGTGTATATTATACAAGTCATATAATCTTTTTCAATTGAAATGGCAGGAGAGGAATTTGGTATAAGCCTTGAACTGGGGACAATCCCAATCTGAAATTAAACTTCAATAACCATTCAAAAAGAAAGTAACTAATGAGGTGTGATACCTCAATAGATAATAATGTTATCTTTTCAATATATATTTATTCATATATATATACATCTAAAAAAGTGTATTTTATAAATAGCTTCGCATTCAAAAATGTGTTAACCCTAATCACGTATTTGTATTCTTGTATTACAAGTAAGGTTATGATAATAAAAGAATAAAAATTCTAAGACGTATCATTAAACTTATTTTAGTACAAATTATAAATTGTAAAGGTTAATCTATTTTAAAATTAAAAAGGAAGAAGAGAGAAATAAATAATATGAATAATAATATACTAAATTAATTAACATGCCATATTTCTAAATTGAAATAAGAAAAACCAAACATACATTAATTTATGGATGTAAATATACTAGATAATTAAAACAAAGAAAAACAATAATCGATCTTCAAAAAGAATAAAGTTAAAATGATGAACAGCTATTTTTTTAAGATTTGTTTTTCATTGTGACTCTGTTTTTGAGGTGGGGATGCTGATAATAGATTCTTTTTAATTTATTTTTTCAAAATTATGAAAAATTATACATAATATTGAGGTACCCCTAGCCTTGTTGTATTTTTTTTTTCATTTTTTCATTTATATTTTTAAACTAAAAAGAGTGGGAGGGAGATGTAGGTTTGGACCTTTTAAACGAGGGCCCACTTTGTACACGCAAGAGTTTACTCCCTTATCACTTCAAGTTAGAAGCCTCATAACCCGTAGGCATCCGCAGGCATATCTCTCTATCTCTCTCTCTCTCTCTCTCTCTCTCTCTCTCTCTCTCTCATATTTCTCCCTTCTTATATTTGTTTAACCACATCCCATACGCTCCTCTTCATAGCCGCCATGCGATCTTCTAAAGAAATATACTTTAACATGAAATGCGGTAAACTCAATAGTTTTTCGGTTTTGTTTGTTGCGAAGTTGGTTCGTTGATCGCAAATCTATACGGTCTTTTATTATTTTTTCTTTCTTTTTCTTCTCCCATCTTTTTTTTTTTATCTGTTTCTTTTATATGTTTCTTCTTTTTTTTTTTCCCTTCTTTTTTCATCTTTCTTTTGATCTGTTAAATCTATAGGTTCTTTATTTTTTTTTCTTTTTATTTGTTCCCATTTTTTTAATCTGCTAAATCTATGCGATCGTCATTTTTTTTTTCTCTTTTGCTTTCCGTCCGTCCGTTTTTGCTTTCCATCTCTGAGCTCTTTTTCTGTCCGTTATTTATTTAGTTTTTTCTCTCATTTCTTATTTTAATTGTAAAGATTTTTTGATTAAAGGTCTGGAATTTTATGAATGGGTAAATGAAATTCTTTGAAAAGATCTTATCTTTAGTTTTTTTTTCCTGTCTTTTCCTTAAAGTTTTATTTTTTGGATCCCATATCTCTGTTCTCTTGTCAATATCTTCTTTCTTCTCATATTTAGCTCCCATCTCTTTTTTTGATCTGCTAAATTTATAAGTTTCTTTATTTTTTCTTTTACTCCCATTTCTTTTTTTTTTCTCTTTTTTTTATCTGTTAGATTTATAATTTTTTATTTTTTACTCGCATCTCTTTTTTTGATGTTGCTATATACCTTCCTGCTATACCCTCCTCTCCATAGCCGATGGTCAGGCTTCTGAAGAAATATACTTTGACATGAGATGCGGTAAAGTGTATAGCTTTTCAGTTTTGTTGGTTGCATCATAAATCCATGTGGTGATTCTTTAAGCGTTCCCTTTTCGTTTTTTTTTTTCTTTTTGTTTTTCTGATCTGTTAGATCTCTTACTTGGTCTTTCTTTATTTTGTTTTTCTTCTCATTTCTTTTTTTGATCTGTAAAATCTTTGTTCCCGTCAGTCTTTTTTAGTTTATCTTCTGACTTTTTCTTTAAATTTTAATTTTTGGTTCCCATTTCTTGTTATCTTTCTCATATCTTTTCTTGTTAGATATCTTCTCGCTTCTCATATTGCTTCTCATATTTCGGCCTCTTCGCTTAAGCTTAATCGTCTTTTTTGATCTGTTCAACCTATAAATTCCTTTTTTTTTTTTTTCTTTCTTGTATCTCTTTTGATCTGTCAAACCTATTTGTTTCTTATTTCTTTTTGTTTTTCATCCCATCTTTTTTTTTTAATGTTAAATCTATACATTTTTCGGCTCCCAATGTGATCTTGATCGTGTTCTCTCGGTCTGCTCGCTGTATGAAACGCCCGGGATCGTATTCTAGCATCTCTCTTTTTTTCACCTTGGTCTCTTCACCGCTCTTTGCAAGTCTTTTGAAGAAATATATCCTACCATGGGATGAGGTGAAGTCTATAACTCTTCAATTTGATTGCTTGAGCACAAACCTATACGTTGTTTACTTGTTCTTTTGTTTTTGTTTATTTATTTATAACTTTTGTTTTGTTTTTGATAATTTGGAACGAGGATATGTCTGGACAAGCCAGGACTCCTATGATCCACAATTTTGCCCACATGACTTCGCAGGACTCATAAGTCTGTATAGCCACCGAAGTTCCGTGGCTTTACTTTCGGCCCAACCACACAAGATACGTGCCTTATCTTTTTTGATTCGTTTCATATATATATATTTTGCTTGTGCTCCTATATCCTTATCGATTAATTATAACTTTTTTCCTTCTTTTGGACTGACGGCCTCTAATGCCTTGCACCGCTTGGCCTTTTTTTCCCAAATGACTTGCAAGGTGGCCTCTAGTTTTTGAATAAATACCAAGCACACAACGTAGTTTTAAGACTGTACCATCTGAAGCAACTTCTGTCCAATTTTCAAAAATTATTTGTTCGCAACACATTTGTTTTCAAGGTAAAGGTTATTCTCTATCGCAATTCAAAGATATTTGGTCTTTTTAGTTTTGTCATTTCAATTGGTCGATTCTGCTTGAATTGTTTTTGTTTATTTCTTATTATTAATATTAACAGTAAGAAATAGACAGAAATAGTTCACAAGAGATATAGGAGAATATCAAGTTGAAAAGATCGAGCAAAATTGACCAATCGAAATGACAAAATTGAAAAGACCAAATATCTTTGAATTGCGATAAAGAATAACCTTTGCCTTGAAAACAAATGTGTTGCGAACAAACAATTTTTGAAAACGGGACAGAAGTTGCTTCAGATGGTACAGTCTTAAAACTACGTTGTGTGCTTGGTATTTATTCAAAAACTAGAGGCCACCTTGCAAGTCATTTGGGAAAAAAAGGCCAAGCGGTGCAAGGCATTAGAGGCCGTCAGTCCAAAAGAAGGAACACAAGTTATAATTAATCGATAAGGGTATGGGAGCACAAGCAAAATATATATATATGAAACGTATCAAAAAAGATAAGGCACGTATCTTGTGTGGTTGGGCCGAAAGCAAAGCCACATAACTTCAATGGCTATACAGACTTATGAGTCCTACGAAGTCTTGTGGGCAAAAACTGCAGATCATAGGAGTCCTGGGCTTGTCTAGACGTATCCTCGTTCCAAATTATCACAAACAAAACAAAAACTATAAATGAATAAACAAAAACAAAAGAACAAGTAAACAACGTATAGGTTTGCGCTCAAGCAATCAAATTGAAGAGTTATAGACTTCACCTCATCCCATGGTAGGGTATATTTCTTCAAAAGACTTGCAAAGAGCGGTGAAGAGACCAAGGTGAAAAAAAGAGAGATGCTAGAATACGATCCAGGCATTTCATACAGCGAGCAGACCGAGAGAACACGATCAAGATCACGCGGTGCAAGACATTAGAGGTTGTCGGCCCAAAAGAAGGAAAAAAGTTATAATTGATAGATACGGGTATGGAACACAAATTCGTTTTTGTTGTTAAATATTTCTATTTTTTTTCAACTCACACAACTTGAGAGTAAAGAGAATTGAACCTGACCTATGGAACTAGCAAAGCAAGAGGTTAGTTACCACTAAATCAGGAGATTCTCACACATATAATGGACAAATGAGAAATTAAAAGACTTTTTACTCTTAAAATGTAGTTGAGATGATAAAAAATTTAAATTGTTAAGTAATGCTTGATGAGAATTTTGAGTTATCAAATAAAATCAATATCCTTGGGAATGTCTAAAATACCCTTGAGAGGATTTCAATAACTTCTAAGCTCCTAACCTCATGTGCTTTACAGCCGCAAACCTATTTTTTTCTCTCATGTCTTTTTATTTTGTTTACTTTTTTTTTTCTTTTGTTGTTTTCATCTCTTTTTTGATCTGTCAAATGTATATATTCCTTAATTTTTTCCCTCCCATCTTTTTTTTTTTTTTTTGCTTGCATCTCTTTTTTGATTTCTCAAATTTATATATTCCTGCTTTTTTCATCGGTTAAATTTATAAGTTAATTTTTTTTCTGCTCCCATTTCTTTTTTAACTGTTAGGAGGACTTAAGTTTTATGAAAATGGAATCCTAGGAACAGATTTGATCTTTAGTTTCTTCTCTAATTTTTCTTTTGGCTTCGTCTCTATTTTCCGGTTCCATATTTTTCTTTTTTGAAGTCTATAGGTCTCCTTTTCTGTGATATAACATCATTCCTTCGAACGAAAGACGTGATCGGTTCCTTCCACGTGTTATTATTTAGTTAATAGAATAAACCACTCCCATTATTGATTTATTTTACCTCATCCCATATTAAAATAAATTTCTTAAAACTTGAACGGTTGTGAAGGGACGAGAGAGGAAAAGAACAGCACGTATATTTCTTGGGAAAACTTGCCAACTGCGGTGAAGAAGATGATGACATATGGAGCTATAGAAGTTACAAATGACATCTAGTGCCAGGAAAGGAACCTGCAGACTTCAGTGTTGTGAATTAAGTCTAGACTTTTTTTTTTTTTTTTTTGTGTAATCTTTGCAAGAACTAATAGTCATTGCTGAGTACAAAAATTCTTCTGTTCATCGTGGAGAGCAATTTCTTTAGTTATTGCTTTTATTACTATTATTCTTTCTTCTGTACAAACCATTTAGTTTGCTAAATAAATGGAAGTGTTTTTATTTTATTTTATGAGAGAACACCAATAAAATTTGCTTCAGTAATGTTTTCTATGATTTTTGATTTCTTTACCTGTGAAGGAACTTTTTTCTACAAGGCCAGCCGGGAAAGAAAAAACGCGAAAAGATGAGAAGCAGCACGTCTGCTTCTCAGTGAGCGAACATCTACGCGAAAAGATGGGAAATATTGACAACGATAACTTTGGTTTTTTTTTTTTTTTTTTTCTCTTTGTATATGTGAATCTGAGTTGTTATCCTTTAAAAGTCATCTCATATGTGCTGCTTCGGTAATTATTAGTTAGCGATTGTTTTTTTAGTTTGTTTGTGTTTATATAATCGAAGAAAATTAGAAGATTCATGAATAGAAGTTGACGTTATAAAACATTTTCTTGAAAGTAGAAATAGACGCTTAAATAACAGTAAAGATTAACCGCAAGAGATCAAGGACCGATCAAGCATTTCAAGGTTGTCTCTCTTTGTTATAGAGCTGTCATTCAACAAATCAATAATGGGAGTGCAGCGGTCCAGAAACTCAATTTGGGATTTATCAAGGATCAATTAAAAGAATGCAACTTGAAAGCTTGATATTATGCCTAATCATGAAAGAAAATGGAAAAGATGCAGTTTGTGGGATTATTTTGAGGGAACCTGAGACTTTTTTGCTTCTACACGGAATTTACTAATAACAAAGCTTATTCACTAACTCATGCTCTTCTTCTATTTATAATTATTGATCACCTGTAACTAACTCGCTTAGCAGCTTATTAACAGCTTCTAACTGCTTACTGACTGGACCGCTGCATACCTCTCCCCTTGAAATTAACCTTGTCCTCAAGGTTAAGCTTAAGGAATGTTCCACCATAATTTTCAAGAATATCTTCAATGCGTCAAATATAACCTGTGATTACAGCAGTCTAATATATCACATTCTTTTGAGGCAATTCGTTAACAATTTCTATAACCTGATTAATTGCCCATTCTAAATAAATCCCGTAATCATCCCATGAAAGCAAGTCTCTCTTCGGCATTCTCTTAAACAATTCAAGGGCCTTATGAAAGCTCATATTCTTGGTATACCCAATAATCATCATAGCCCACGAAATAATATTCCTTTCAGGCATTTTATCAAAAGTATCCGAGCCTTCTCTACCCTTCCATTTTTTTTGATAAATCGGCAACCATTATTGTCCACGAGATCACATCCCTTTCATGTATGCTTTCAAAAAGATGATGCACCCGGTAAGTCCTCCCACATGGACCCCACACCATTATAATAGCGTTCCAAGAACACATATTCTTCTCATTAAAGGTAAGCCCATCCGTATTTCTAGAATCTAAAGCAACTTCTATTCGCAGTCCAAGAATTTTAGTTGAACCATGAAGATAGGAAAGAACCTCCCTGCGTGATACAACATCACTTGTCACAGAAATTATGCCAACCTCAAATGGATTGCCAATTATAATTTCGGTGTCTTGGAGTGTGGCAATACTCTAACTTCCATTGGTGATACTTCTTCCTTGCTGCCCTTAAAGAACAGAGGCTCATACTTTTCAAGTGTTAAGTCATCGGGCTGGGTGAATGTTCTCCTTTGTTTCTTCTTCCCAGTGGGACAGAGAGTCATGGAAACCTCTTGTCTATCAGAATTTATGTAATCAAAAGAAATTACATTTACCTCAATCCTTGATCCTCCAATTGTGTTGCAAACCAAAAATAGAAGTGTTTGCGGATACTTCTTTTGCAATGCATTGTACACACCTTCTTCCATCCAATCAATCAACCTCCAATACTCTGCATCCATGGGCATCGGCCTTTTAATTTTCATCTCTAAGGCAGTAACAAATTTAGTAATCAAGCATTTTTCTAGAAATAATACTCTAACCGTGTAAAACCAACTCTTTATCAGAAGAAGTGACTCCAGCTCCCGTACTTTTTCTTCCTTCATTTTCTGCACAATCATCATGGTGTTAAAATATAAAATTGGATAATTGACACCAGAAAGAGAGGGGTATTTTTTGGGAAAATTGGAATGGGCGTTAAGTGAATGAAATTTGCTCAGAAGAATGGAAGGTAGTCGGCTCCATTCTAGAGGTTGGCTGAAATGAGTAAAAATATATATGGTGAATGGCATGTCAGAAACAATGGATGGAGATTCTCTCTGTGGCCTATAGAAGCTTGTTCGTGGTTTGCTGAATTTTTCTTTGTGATGGCTTAGTTTGCTGGAAACAATTCCAGTTATGGTCCATATCACCACGTTTCTCAATTTTAGGCAGCAAAAGGTTGATTTTTTTTTCTCACATCCTTGCCATCATTAGAACCGAAAATGACCATCTGCAACCATTCGTCCCTAGACCGAAAATGACTGAAAACGGACAAAAGCCTTTCAGCTTGCAATTCATCAGTTGCTTTCCATAAATGCTCCGGCGATCGCCCCCGATGGAAGAAACCCATTCCAATGATCGATCCACCAAACAGATTTGGGAATTGGCTTTCACGGTGGTTGGTGTGTGGGGTTTTGATCGGTGTCCAACTATCCGAAACTGACCTATAAAACTGTCGCAGTTGTCATAATTTGATTGCCGTAGGTAATCGAAATCGCACCTTGTCGAACTTCTTCCGGCGTTGCCTTTGATGCCCGCTCTAGTTTCTCCCAGTAACCCAGTATGCCAATTGGCGGTGAAAAGGAGTCAAGCAATTAAATATCGGCCTCTCTATATTTGCCTCTGGCGGCCTTCCCCGATGGGAAAAGGAGGATCCTATGAGCATATCGCCGGATAGACCGATTGATGGCCAATCTTGTTTGGCCCCGCGTGGAAGTCCGTCTGTCCCCCAATCGCTAGAGTTGCGAGGGAAACATTTCTGTCTCTTCTTCCATGTGCAATTTTGTGCATGAGCTTTGCCCCTTTGGTCCTTCCAGTGCCAGATTTGGCTGCGTGGCTTGCATTCGACTGCGCCATGGCTCTGACACTTCCGTGCAGTGCCGATTTTGATCCGACGCTGACTTCCAGCACTTTGATTCAACTCACATTTGTAGACACGAGCTAGAGAGAGAAGCTGCGGCTTCTCTGTTGGTAAGTCTTGGTCTGATTGGGCCTTGGCTGGACTGCACTCGGAGATGGAGGTGCATTTCGCAACCTTCTTTGACTTGGCCATAGCCTTACCAAAAACCTTAAGGTCTTAGAAAAATTTCTTCTTCAAAAAGTCCACGGTACGATCCAGATCATCAATGGACTTTCTCCCTATATCCATCTCATAAGAGGAACCTCTCTGATGCCTATGACTCCCAATATGTGCTTAGGAACCTTCGCCATCGCCAACTTTAGCAGCATCCAAGTGCGCCGCAATACTATCGCTTTTGGCATCGATTCATTGAACTCTTCTGAGCTCATATTTTCCTCAGAATCCTTCCCTTGTTTGAGGCTTGGCATCTTTGATACTAGTTCTCTCTCGTTGAATTCATTCCGCAAGACAAACCTGGCTCTAGATACCATTTGCAGCGGTCCAGAAACTCAATTTAGGACTTATCAGGGAACAATTAAAAGAATGCAACTTGAAAGCTTGACATTATGCCTAATCATGAAAGAAAATGAAAAAGATACAGTTTGTGGGATTACTTTCAGGGAACCCTAAACCTCTCTGCTTTTACACCGAATTTACTAACAACAAGCTTATCCATTAACTCATGCTCTTCTCCTATTTATAACTATTGATCACTTGTAACTAACTCTGCTTAACAGCTTATTAACAACTTTTAACTACTTAACCAAAAATAACTGCTTACTGACTAGGACAACTTTTTTATCTTCGTTCTTATCTAGATCTGGCGATTCATCTGCTGACATGGACCTTTAGAAGTTGACGTGGCTACTCCTGTTCTTGGACTGCTGCAGGGAGTGGTATATTCTATTAAATGAATAAATAACTAAATAATAACACGCAAGGATCGGAAGGAACCGATCACATCTTTCCTTTGAAGGAATGATGTTTTATCACATAATAAGAAACTTATAAACTTAAAAAAAAAATACGAAACTGAAAAATAGAAGAGCAGGCAAGAAAAGATAGAGATGAAGCCAAAATAAAAATTAAATAGAGGAGAAACTAAAGATCAAATCTCTTCCTAATATTCCATTTTCATAAAACTTAAGTTCTCCTATTAGAGCAAAAAAAAGATAGGATGAAAATAAAAAAAGGAATGGATAATAAAATAGGTTTGCGATTGTAAAGGATATTTTATTTTATTTGATAACTTAAATGTAATAGAACATGACGTAACCCCAATTGAAACTGCAACTGAGCCAGAGCACTTCATGACCCTTTCAATGTCTAACTTACTGAAGGGTAAGGCCTTGACATTTGTTATGAGGTCTTTGATGTATGTAGAGTGCACAGTTAATGACAAAGCTCACCAAGGCCATGGTCAACTTAGTTGCGACCAACAACTTCATCACCCCTAACAAAACTAAGAAGCTAGGTTACCTGTGAGAAAAGATATGGGCTCACTCAAGACAGTGAACACCTTGGCTCACTCAAGAGAAAAACATTTCTTAGGTCATGTAATCAAACAAAGAACTCTTCGAATGGACCTTGTGAAAATAAAGGGAGGCTCCTTCCAAAGTTATGAAAATAATATCTTTCCTAAGCCTAATTAATTATTACCAGAGATGACTCTAGGGTTCCCAAAAAGCTCCCTAGCCGCCTTGTGTTTCAAGCCCTCCCCTACGAGGCAAGTTTTTGGATCATTGTTTCTCATTAACCTTTAGCATTCATGATCCATGATGGACTTAAAACAAGTGAAAAAAATTCAAGGTTGGATCAGAATTGAAACATGAAACATAATGACACCAACTATCTTTTTTTAATTTTTACAGTTAGTGTCGTTATGTTTTGTGTTTCGATTTCGACTAACTCTAAATCTTTTTTACTTAAAAAAGACTAAAGAAAAAGACTAAAAAAAGAGATAAGCGAGAGCGAGCATGAACAGACACATACAGATCCTTCAAATGAAATGAATTGGTATCAAGATGATTTAAAGAGAAACAGTAACTTATATGAAAATTTATGATCCACCAATTTCACTTACTTTGAACCAAAATGTGTTTCAAAATGTAATTGAAACAGGTTTTTGAATAATAAATTCTCATATATGTTACCGTTAATCTTTAAATCATCCTAATAACAATTCATTTTCAAGATTTGTATGTGTTTGTTTATACTCATTCTCGCTTATCTTTCTTTTTAGTATTTTTATAAGTGAAAAAAATTCAAAACTGAATCAAAATCGAAACATAAAACATAACGACACTAACTATAAGACCTAAAATACGTTTCATGTTTTGATTAAGAACTAAAACATAACAACAATATGTTTCATGTTTCAATTGCGACTCAACTCTGAATTTTTTTCACTTGTTTCGCTTGCGCTTACTGTTCACATGATTCACTTTGCACTGTTTCTCATTAACCTTTGGCGTTCACATCTTTCCTTTTCAAAATCTAACAATTCATTATGTGCTTGTTTGTTTATCAAAAATAAATAATATGAATTGTATCAGTATGAACAAGCACATAATAAATTGTTAGATCTTGAAAAAAAAATACAAATGCTAAAAGTTAACGAGAAACAATATAAAGTGAATCACATAAATAGTAAGCACACCAAACAAACCAAGTGAAAAAAAATTCAATATGAACAGGCACATAACTTATTATCTATTTTTGAATGCTTGTTTACACACAATATAGGTCTCATCCCATGTGTGAGTTAGCTAAATGACCCATAGTATGCGTAAACGTAATACAGGTCATATACACGAGGTTGAGTCATGTTAATAATAATACAGGTCAAAAATAGATAATGATTGTCCCGATGACCCATATTATGCATAAACATGACCCATAAAAACATTACTTTTTCTTTTTTCATTTGTTTATGCATGGGTCGATGACCCATTTTATATATTAGAGCAACAAATATTTGTATAATGATTGGTCCAATGACCCATATTATGCATAAACATAATAGAGTCATATACCTAGGGTCATTGACCCATATTATATATTGGAGAAATAGATATGTATAATGATTGGCCCGATAACCCATATTATGTGTAAACATAATACGAGTCATATACTCAGGTCAAAAACAAATATCTGTATATGGGTCGATAACCCATATTATGTATTGGAAAAACATATCTCTGTACGTAGTAACAGATATCTATATACCAAGTACAGGTCATGATTACAAGCCAATCCCAACTCACTTCTGCAATTCGCTTAACTTACAAATGTAATAGATTGCAAACCAATGCCAATTCATCTCACACGTCACCTACCTCCCCAATTGAACATTAACAACCTTACCCGGTGAAAGTAATTCAGTTGTTCAGTTAACGTAATTCATGGAATTAGTTAACTATTCTGTTATAACTATAAGTTAGTCCTTAACCTCTCTGCGTTTGTAATTTAGCACTATAAAAGGTACAAGTGCCAGTGTACTCGATCATCTTGAGCAATACACAAGTAGAACTTACCAGGCATATCTCTCTGTTTCCAATTACGACTTATGAGCCCTACGAAGTCTTATGGATAAAGCTGTGGATCATGCTCGAGAGAGAGAGAGAGAGAGGGAGAGGGAGAGGGAGAAGAATAGAAGTTCAACCTTAGGGTGAGCTCAGAAGACCACAGAAGTCTTGGGCTTCTCCAGACGGATCGTCGTTCCCAATTATCAAAAACAAAATAATAGCTATAGATCAAACAGGAATATTTTTTTAAAAAAATAAAAAAGTAAAACAACGTATAAGTTTAAATTCAACCCAAAAATAAAAGTTTTGAAAAAAGATTTAATAGTTTTGTCCACAAAATAAAAGTTTTCTTTTGTTTTTAATAATTTGGAATGAGGATCTGTTTACAACACATTTGTTTTCAAGGTAAAGGTTATTCCCTCTCGCAATTCAGAGATATTTTGTCTTTTTGGTTTTGGCATTTCGGTTGGTCAATTCTGCTCAATTTTTTCAACTTGATATTCTCCTATATTTCTTGTGAACTATTTCTGTTTATTTCTTACTATTGATATCCTTAATTTTTGTGCTCCAATTCGGCTACAGAACTGTTAATTTTTATATGTTTGTTCATGTCTCGTTTATCTTTCTTCTTCGTTGGTATTTTAATTCTTACTCTTAAATCCTTTTTTAATTCATACTATTCGTATCCTTATGTTTATAATCCAGATGTTTCAGTTATTTGTTTGTTTCAGATTATTCTTATTCATGATCCAATGCAAATCTTTCGATTTTTACTTGTTTTACTTGTTTCACATCTTTTTTTTTTGTGTTGATATATATATTTTGCGTTTATCTTATTATTCATATATGAACAACACAAAGAAAGAAAAAGAAAATATATGAACAACAAGATCAGAAAATATATAAACAATAAGATCAACGTAGAAAAAGAAAGAGAAAATATACGAACAGTAAGATCAACACAAAAAAAAAAGATGTGAAACAAGTAAAACAAGTAAAAATCGAAAGATCTACATCGGATCATGAATAAGAATAATGTGAAACAAACAAATAATTGAAACATTTGGATCATAAGCATAAGGATACGAAGAATATAAATTAAAAAAAGACTTAAGAGTAGGAATTAAAATACCGACGAAGAAAAAAGATAAACAAGATATGAACAAACATATAAAAATTAACAGCTCTGCAGCTGAATTGGAGCACAAAAATTAAAGATATCAACACTAAGAAATAAACAGAAATAGTTGACAAGAGATATAGGAGAACATCAAGTTGAAAAGATCAAGTAGAATCGACCAACTGAAATGACAAAACCGAAAAGACAAAATATGTCTAAATTGCGATAGGAAATAATCTTTACCTTGAAAACAAATGTGTTGTAAACAGACGATTTCTGAAAATAGGATAGAAGCTGCTTTGAATGGTATAGTCTGAAAATTATGTTGTGTGCTCGGTATTATTCAAAAACTAGAGGTCACCTGGCGAGTCACTCAAGAACAAGAGATCACACGGTGCAAGGCATTAGAGGCTGTCGGGCCAAAAGAAGGAACACAAATTATATAAGGGTGTGGGAGCGCAAGCAAAACAAATAAATATAGGAGTCTTGGACTGTAATGTATCAAAAAAGATAAGGCACGTATCTTGTGTGGTTGGGCTGAAAGCAAATCCACGGAACTTTGGTGGCTATACAGACTTGTGAGTCCTACGAAGTCTTGTGGGCAAAATTGTGGATCATAGGAGTCTTGGGCTTGTCCAGACAGATCCTCGTTCCAAATTATCAAAAACAAAAGAAAATCTACAAATAAATAAATAAACAAAAAGAAAAGAACAAGTAAACAACGTATAAGTTTGCGCTCAAGCAATCAAACTGAAGAGTTATAGACTTCACCTCATCCCATGGTAGGGCATATTTCTTCAAAGGACTTGCAAAGGGAGGTGAAGAGACCAAGGTGAAAAAAAGAGAGATGCCAGGATACGATCCGGGCGTTTCATCCAGCGAGCAGACCGAGAGAACTCGATCGAGATCACATTGGGAGCCGAAATAAGAGATGAGAGAAAGAGAAGGGGCAGTGGGGTGGGGAACGGGTGCCTCAGAAATGGACGGGTCTGTGGTTCCATCGATTGGCCCGTTTAAAAGATTTTTCATCGTATCAGGATGAAAAATCTGCTTTTTGCAGCTTCCGAAAGCTGGATGTACGACGACCTGTCATCCACGGATCTGCTTTCTGCAGCTCCTGACCCACGGTTTCGGGATGGGAGAGAAAGAGGAAGTCGCATTTCAGGAGAGAGAGAGAAAATCGATTTCCCTTCGTCACGAAATCGTCCCCAGCGTACCTTTCTTTTAACTGGTACGATTGATTCTGCGTGAAGGGAAATTTGTTTTGGCTAAATTAAAATTGTGTTGTGAGCTGAAACGGCATAGTGTATATTATACAATTCATATAATCTTTTTCAGTTGAAATTGCAGGAGAGGAATTTAGAATACGCCTCAAAGTGGAGACAATCCCAATCTGAAATTAAACTTCAATAATCATTCAAAAAGAAAGTAACTAAAAGAATGTGATACCTCAATAGATAATAATGTTATCTTCTTAATATATATTTATTCATATACATATATAAATATATATATATATGTATGCATCTAGAAAAATATATTTTATGAATACCTTCATATTCAAAAATGTGTTAACCTTAATCACTTATTTACATCCTTGTATTACAAGTATGTTTATGATAATAAAAAAATAATAAATTTAAGACGTATCGTTAAACTTGTTCCAATGCAAATTATAAATTGTAAATGTTAATTTATTTTAAAATAATAAAAAGTAAAAAATAAATAGTATGAATACTAATATACTAAATTAATTAACATGCCATATATCTAATTGAAATAAGGAAAACCAAATATGCATTAAGTTATCTATGGATGTAAATATACTAGATAATTAAAACAAAAATCGAAAAGAAGAACAATACTCGATCTTCAAAAGAATAAAGATAAAAAAATGATGAACAATTATTTTTTAAGATTTGTTTTTCATGGTGGCTCCGTTTTTGAGGTGGCGATGCTGACAATAAATGTTGAACCTCGCAGGTCACCCCGAGCCTTGTTGTATGAGGATAGGAAAAGGTTGGGACCCTTTAAACGAGGGCCCACTTTATGCAGGCAAGCGTTTACGCCCTTATAACTTCAAGTTACAAGCCATGAAGTTACAAGCCCTAGGCAGCCGCAGACATATTTTTATCTCTCTCTCACTCATCTCTCTGTCTTCTCATATTTCGGCCTCCCCGTTTAACCAGATCCGTCGCTTGGCCTTTTTCTCTCTTTCCGACCTTCTCGCCGTACGCTTCTCTTCATGGCCGCCATGAAATCTTCTAAAGAAATATACTTAACATGAAATGCGGTAAATTCAATAGTTTTTCAGTTTTGTTTGTTGCGAAGTTGATTCGTTGATTTTAAATCTATACGGTCTTTATTATTTTTTCTTTTATTTTTCTTCTCCCATTTTTTTATCTGCTAAATCTTTTTTTTTCCTTGTTGCTTTCTGTCCGTCCGTTTTTGCTTTCCATCTCTGAGCTCTTTTTCCGTCCTATATTTATTTAGTTTTTTTTTTCTCATCTCTTATTTTAATGGTAAAGATCTTTTGATTAAAGCTCTCGAATTAAAATAAGAGATGAGAAAAAAAAACTAAATAAAGATCTTTTGATTAAAGCTCTAGAATTTTATGAATGGGTAAATGAAATTCTTTGAAAAGATCTTATCTTTAGTTTTTTTTTTTCTGCCTTTTTCTTAAAGTTTTATTTTTTGGATCCCATATCTCTTTTCTCTTGTCAATATCTTCTTTCTTCTCATATTTTGCTCTCATCTCTTTTTTTATATGCTAAATCTATAAGTTTCTTTATTTTTTCTTTTACTCCCATTTCTTTTTTTTTTTATCTGTTAAATCTAGAAGTTTTCGTCTCTCTTGTATTTTTTCTCTTTTTTTTTGTTGGGGGGGGGGGGCTCTCACGTTTTTTTTCATCTGTTTTTTTTTTTTTGGTTTTTTAAAACCCTTTTTTAACTCTTATTTTTGGATTGGATCAATGGAACAACAAATCCTTTTCTAGGCTTCCCTCCCTCTTTCCGTTTAACCTTGATCGTGGCCACCTTCGTCTATTCACCGTTGTTGGCATGTTTTTCTGAGAAATATACTTTAACAAAACGAAAGAGAGAGGGATCAAAAAAAAAAAAAAGTAACAGAACGTATATTTCTTCGGAAAACTTGGCAGTGAAGAAGATGATGACATATGGAGCTATAGAAGTTACAAATGACATCTAGTGCCAGGAAAGGAACCTGCAGACTTTAGTGTTGCGAATGCGATTACTTGTAAGTCTAGACATTTTTTTTTTGGCTAATCTTTGCAAGAACTAATCGTCAATGCTGAGTACAAAAATTCTTCTGTTCATCGTGGAGAGCAATTTCTTTAGTTATTGCTTTTATTACTATTATTCTTTCTTCTGTACAAACCATTTAGTTTGCTAAATAAATGGAAGTGTTTTTATTTTATTTTATTTTATTTTATTAGAGAACACCAATAAAATTTGCTTCAGTAATATTTTCTATGATTTTTGATTTCTTTACCTGTGAGGAGCCTTTTTCTACAAGGCCAGCCGGGAAAAAAAGAACGCGAAAATATGATGTGCAGCACGTCTGCTTCCCAGTGAGCTACCTGCAAAGTTCTCTAGTGTTGGGAAATATTGACAATGATAACTTTGGTTTCTTTTATTTTTCTTTTAAAATAAATACTGAATTTGTACAGACTTAATATATTTCACCATTTAGTATTCCTAAACTCAAATCAAAAACTTTTCCAAAGCCTGTTGATTCCTCTAAGTAGTTTCGATTGCCGCAAATGCCTCTTTCATACATTGTAAGCATTTGACATCATCTTATAACTAAATGCAACTTGCTGGTTATCTTAACCTCAACCACACAAGACTCCCTGAAAAGAACCCAAATATACATTAAATACAAACTTTCAAGTGCTGAAAATTAGTAGTTGTTGCAATCACATTATATATGGTTTCTCACAATATATCTAATCACTAATTTCTTAAAATGTCATGACATTAATTTTTCATTTATTTATTAAAGTAATCAGTCTAAGGAGTGAGTCTCTTCTTAACATAAATTAAGCTACCTAAGCATTAAAACCATTATTTTTGACATATTTTAGGTTTAAAAAAGTACCTATTGAATAATAGTATTGCTAATCCTTAAATCAATTGTATTTTTTGAATACATTATCTCAAATGATTCAGTCAAATATGTTGTATCAACTGACATAAAAAAGACTAGGATGTTACAGCTAACACAAGCAGTTCATTAAATATATGAGTTGGCAGTGGCACGGAAAATGGCCTGACAAGGGGAATAGAATGTCAGTTGGCAACAACATGCGAAAATGACATGTGAGGAAAATTAAGAGAAGTAGAGCGCGACCATAAACACTGGTCCATGCAGCAATCTGCATAATTCATACGGAAGTTGAATCCAGTCAGCAAGTTAGTCTTGATGTCGTTTCATGTAATTGAGTGACGTTTACATAACTGATTGTATTAGTTGTTAATCAAGTAGTTAGTGAAAACAAATTGTAATCAGTTACGGGGTTGTTAGATGACAGTTAAAGCTATTAGTAGTTATTTGTCACTACAGCTTGTATAAATAGCCATATGCAATAAGAGGAAAGGATGGATTGAGTTGAGAAAAAGGTGATTCTTTAGAGTCATTGGAGGTCTTGGGTTCCCTCGAAGTAATCCTTGTGAGAAGTGAGTTGTTTTCTATAATCATTCCAAAATAGGTTGTAAGGCTAAGCTTTCTAAAGAAGCTATTCAGGGTTCATCTCGTTTAAGGTCTTGGCCACACACTCGTGCTTACGTTAAAGCACAATCTGTCATACAGGAGCGCTGCAAAGTGGTATCAATGTCAGGCAACGAATCATACAGGGAAAAGAGAGATCCTCTCTCTCTTCATGAGATAAATGAGATAATGCAGCAACTATTTGCAGCGATGAATGCAAAAATTGATAGTGTCGCTGCACGTATGGAGTCAGACAGAGAGGTTGGGGAAAGTTCTTCAACTCCAATTGGAGGGAGTAAACGCTGTGCTAATAAACGACGTCAATCAGGTCAGATTCATTCTAAGACTGTAAGATTGGAATTTCCCAAGTATGAGGGTAATGGGGATCCAACATGGTGGTTTGATAGAGCTCTACAATTCTTTGATTACCATGATACTCCGGAGGAGGAGAGAGTGTGGCTTGCATCTTGGCACTTGGATGGCAAAGCTCAAATGGTGTATCAATTGCTCAGGAAGGAATATGGCAATCGCACAATTACATGGGGAGCATTAACAGACGAGTTAATGAAGCAGTTTGGGCCTACCATTTTCGTTGATCACTTTGGAGAGCTTACAAAACTCAAGCAGGTGGGATCTGTACACGACTACCAGCTTCAATTCTGTAAGTTACTTCTACGTTGTGGCCAAATGAATAAAGAATAAAGTATAAGCTGCTTTATTAGTGGGTTAAAAGAACGGATCAAGTTGGATGTGATAGCTCATAATCCTCCAACTCTATCCGCTGCAATTGGTTTTGCTCGATTGTTTGAAGCCAAAGAAATGACTAGTAGGCTTACAGTTAATTCTGTTCCTAAGAAAAGCACAGGATTGCTTGCTGATGATTCCAGAATGGGGGATAAACACACTTCTATACCAATCAAGAAGTTAACCTAACCAGAGATTATGGACTGTAGAGCTAGGGGCTTATGTTTCAATTGCGATGAGAAATTTGCCCCTGGTCATAGGTGCAAAAAATTATTCTTGTTGGAATGTTTGGCACCTGGAGAAGTGAATTCAGATGAGGAAGAAATAGAGTTAGAAGAAGGGGAATTAAGAATGCTGTCAATGGTTGCATTATGCGGCACAAGAAGTCCCAGAACAACGAGGATCCAAGGAGATGGAGGAGTGCATAAGGTTCGGGCTGCAGTATTAATTGACTCTGGAAGCACTCACAACTTTGTAAGTGCTCAATTAGCCCAGAAAATGCAATTACAGCCTGATATAAAAAGAAAATTTTATGTTGAAGTGGCTAATGGAGAAAAGGTTCACGGACAAGGCTTATGTTTGAATGTTGAAATGGTGTTACAAGGCCACAAACTGAAGGCAGATTTTTACATCTTGCCTATTACAAATTTAGGGGTTATCTTGGGAGTACAATGGTTAGAAACTCTGGGTGAAATCAAGTGGGAATTCTCTGAGATGCGGATGTCTTTTATGATGCATGGGCAGATGGTTGAATTACAGGGCAATAATGATCTAGCTACTAAACTGGTGGCTAGCGCTGAACTTAACAAACTTTTGGGACAGTAAAAGGAAGGCATCATTTTACAATTGTGTACCAGTTCAGAACAGTTGTTCAATGAAGTAGGATAGCCATGGCCGGTAGCATTTCAGCAATTAATGGATTCTTATACTGTGTTATTCCAAAAGCCTTGTGGATTACCACCATTGCGCTCTCATAAGCATCAGATTACCCTCAAGGATGAAGGAAAGGTAATTGCCAGCAAGCCTTATAGATATCCTTATATTCAGAGAAAAGAATTGAAGAACTGGTCTTGGATTTACTGGAGGAAGGAGTAATTAGAGAGAGCAGCAGTCCTTTCTCATCTCCTGTCATCTTGGTTAGAAAAAAAGATGGAACATGGAGGATGTGCATTGATTACAGATCCCTAAACAAGGAAACCATTAAGGATGCCTTCCCCATTCCCATGGTGGATGAACTCCTTGATGAGCTTCATGGAGCACGGTTGTTCACCAAATTAGATCTCAGATCTGGTTACCACCAGATTCGGATGAAGCCCCAAGATATTAGTAAGACTGCATTCCAAACTTCACAAGGTCATTATGAATTTTTAGTAATGCCCCCTCTACTTTCCAAAGCTTGATGAATAAGATCTTTAAAGAATACTTAAGTTGTTTTGTACTAGTTTTCTTTGACGATATACTCATATATAGCAAACAGTGGGATGAACACATTGAGCATGTTCGACTAGTATTTGATAAACTTAAAATGCATCAGCTGTATGTTAAGAAAGAAAAATGTGAGTTTGGAGTTTCTAAGGTCCATTACTTGGGTCATATAATCTCTAGCAATGGTGTGAAGGTTGAATCTAATAAGATTACTGCAATGCTAGAATGGCCTATACCCCGTGGTGTGAAGTCTCTAAGAGGTTTCCTAGGGCTCACAGGGTACTACAGAAAATTTATCAAAGACTATGGTTCTATTTGTTGGAATATATTTTAATATTACTAAAATATATAAACATTTTGATGATGAGAAAAATGTGAATTATAATATGACAATATTATAATTATTAGTTGATTATTTGTAGGATTTTATAAGCAAAATAATATGGATTAAATTGCAGGAATTGGGTTGAAAAATGAGAAGCCAAAAACTGTGCAGAGCCCGTACAGATGAAGCCCAGCCCGTGCAAACACTCGCCAGTCCAGAGACGCGCTCCAGCCCGCGAGTCAGGCCCGTGCAAACGCGACCCAGTCCAGAGGCGCAATCTAATCCAGACGCGCGACCCGTTCGCTCGCTTGCTTGCAACCTGCGACCCGCGAGAGCTTAAGTGACCCGCAACTCAGCTCGCCGAATCATCAGCCCGACCCGCAATCCGCTCGTAGACGTGACTTCGCCGGTAGATTTGACCACCCATTTCACCTCCGATCAAGGCGCAAGATAGCTCGTTGGAAAGATAATGAAGAGGAGAATATTTCTGTGAAGAAAAATCAAAGACCCACTACTCAGAGAGGATCAATTTGAAGAAATGGTGAAGCTCGTCGAGTTCTTGCCCTAACTGCTCAAAAGTGAAATTGGAAGCAGATTAGAGGGTTTCTGAAGACGATTTCAAAGGGCTTTTGTGAAGAAAAGGATGCTCTATCAATCTATGAAGGACCCAGGAAGAATTGATTCAAGATTGGAGAGAATTGAAGAAGAATTAAGTGAGACCCGAAACTTGCTCCACAGAACCCGAATTACAGAGTTTTAAGTTGAGACCAAAACTGTACCATTTTGGATGGGGTTTTGAAATAAACGAAGGCAAAACCTCTTCCACGATATTCTGTCTCTCTTAAGCTCGAAAATGGACAGAGAAGAGGGAAATAAGGAGCTCTAACGGGAAGAAGATTTGATGGTGCTTAGAAGTGTCAGAACAGCTCTTTGAAGTGAGAGGTTAGTTGCTTTGAAGGTATTTAAGCAAGTTTGTCTTCACCATTGCGAGCAGTCCGAAAAATATAAGCAAAGAAAGCAACTTGTGAAGCATCTCATACTACTCATCCTAGCTCATCCAAACCTACGATTTTGATCTTCATTGGGTGACTAATTTCTAAGCTCATTACTTGCTTACTAGAGAATCAATTTGTGCTTCATATACTCTATTATTGAAGTTGATTTTCTACAAGTAGACTCTACTAGGGTTTGAAAGAATTTGGGGCTTTTGTCCATTTACTCTGTATTAAGCCTCTAGCAATTGTTTGAAGCTTCTGAACTTGTATTGCATATCTTACAGAAGCTTAGCTCGAAATTTGTAATAAGCTTGATAAACTTTGACTTGTTGATGTGTGTTGAGACACGCATTGTACTTGTGATCCTTGGTGTAAGGATTGTTTGACTCCTTGAGGAGGAGTTGGAAAGTGTAAGAAAATGTTTCTCCTAGCTTTGTAGTAAAGTGGACTTCAACCGATTGTGTTGAAGGAGAAGATGGTGGAAGTAGGTGAAAAAGGGCCGAACCACCGTGTAAACTTGTGTCTTGTCTCTTTTGTGTTTAATTATCTTTGAATGCTTTATTTGATTGCAAAAAGTGATTAAACAACAATTAGAAGTGAATTTTTAAAGAGAAACCTAATTCACCCCCCCTCTTAGGTTGCTATAGGATCCAACAAGTGGCATCGGAGCCAGCTTTTATCTAATCTGACCACCGTTAGTTAGATAATAGTGAACCTTACATAGCAACTAGAATGGCTACCATATTGACCTTCAATAGACCACCCATATTTGATGGCACAAACTATAACCATTGGAAAAATATAATGAAAATGTTTATAATGGGACAGGATGTAGAATCTTGGAAAATCATAAACAAAACAATAGAAATACCCAAAGAATCACCTTTACTTTGGTCAAATGATGTTTCTAAAGAAATGGAAAAAAATGGTAAAGCTATGACTTTGTTGTATTATTCTTTGACTGCATCTGAATATAATAAAATCTCTACTTGTCAAACAGCAAAAGAACTTTGGGATAAATTAGAGGTCTTGCATGAAGGAACCGAAAAAGTTAAAGACTCTAAAAATGACATGTTGATCCATAACTATGAATTGTTTGTGATGAAACCAGGTGAAAGCATCTATGAAATGTATAATAGATTTTCTGATATTATTACTAAACTTACATTGCTAGGAGAGACTTATCCAAACAAGAAATTAGTCAAAAAGATTTTAGCATGTTTAGATCCAAGTTGGGAAGCTAAAAGAACTGCCATCGAAGAAGGAAATAATCTAAATACAATGAAGCTAGATGAATTGATAGGATCTCTATTAACATATGAACTTCAAATCAATAGAAGAATCCATGATATAGAAGAGTCAAAGAAAGTAGATAAAAATATTGCTTTTAAGACTGCTGTAAATGATAATGATAATTCTGATTCTGATGAGGATGTTGCGTTACTTGCTCGAAAAATAAGGAAGTTCTACAAAGCAGAAGGTAAGAATGCAACTAGGGCTACTGATGATCTTTGCTTTGAGTGCAAGAAACCAGGTCATATGAAAGCAAACTGCCCAACCTTGAAGGCAAAGAAGGATAGAAAGTCTAAGAAGAAAGCAATGGTGGCTACTTGGGATGATGACTCATCTTCGGATGAAGAAGTAGTGGAGACAGCAAATGTATGCTTCATGGGGATAGAAAGGCATGCTGAAAAGAGTGAATCAATGCCTATTTGGGATGAAGACAACTCATCCTCTGATGAAGAAGAAGATGAAAGGAACTTTCAATGTTTCATGGCAATGGAGAGTTATGATAACTATGAGGTAAGTACATCTAACAAGTGTCAAGATTGTATTTTATTTAATGAGCTAAATGATACATTCAATGAAGTAGTTGATAGATTGCATGAATTAAAATCTGAAAATAAATTACTAAAAGAAAAACTATCCAGCATGCAATCTGAAAAGAATGTGCTTGAATGCCAATTAAAGAAATCAAGTTTGAATGTAGAAGAACATGAGAAAATGAAGAATCAATATGAGCTAGCTATAAATGAAAACTCAAGCATGAAACTTGATATTAAAAAGCTAAAAGAAACAATTTTTTCTCATGGAAACAAATCTGAAATGAATGATAATATGTGTATGTGTTCTGATTTGAATGAAAAGCATGAGCATATGAAGAATGAAATTGATTCTTTAACTATAAAGCTGTCAAATATTGAATGCTTAAAGAAAGAGCTTGAAAACAAACTAAATAGCTCAACATGCTTGCTGAACAAGTTTGCTAATGGTAGTGCTATGCTTGAAAAGATATTACAATCACAACAAGGCATGTATGACAAGGCTGGTATAGGCTATAGATCAAATGTAGATGCAAAACCTTTTACTAAATTCTTTGAAAAGAAAAACAGCATAACTTCTTTGTATGATAAATGCACATATTGTAAATATGTTGGTCATTCCATTGATAAATGTCCATTGAAATCTGGTAGAAGCTTTAAGATTAAAAGAATATGGGTGCCAAAAGGCATAATGATCCCTAACACTCATGGACCCAAAGAAAAATGGGTACCAACAAAATCAAAGATTATTTTCTGTTCTGCAAGGCTTGAAATCAGTGGAGGAGATAGATTACAGCAAGGAAACATGGATTGTGGACAGCGGATGCTCCAAACACATGACTGGAAATCCCAAGCTGTTTTCAACCATTGCCCCAAGACATGAAGGAACGGTATCATTTGGAGATAATTCCTCTTGCATCATAAAAGCAAGAGAAAGGTTGATTACATGTGCAGATGAAAATCCAATGCTTGCACCACTTCTGGACACTTCACAAAGCAATGCTTCTAGTACAAGTAAAGATTCAGAATCTGTACCATTTCTGGAAGCTCCAGATAGCAACTCTCCCGATGCTAGCATTATACAAGATGAAAGGGAAGAGTGGCAAGAACATGTGCAAAGAGACCCCACTTATCCAAGGGTACGAAATGAGGTAACTCCTACTAATATTATTGGAAATTCCTTGGATAAGGTCAGTACTCGTTCCTCAACCTATAATATCTGTGCATTTGCTGCATTCCTATCACAAGAAGAACCTAGGAACATCAAAGAAGCACTACTTGATAGTAATTGGATCATTGCCATGCAAGAAGAGTTAAATCAATTTCAAAGAAGTAAAGTTTGGAAATTAACTCTTAGACTAGAAAATAAAAATATCATTGGAACAAAATGGGTATATAGAAATAAAATGGATGAACGTGGAACAATAGTTAGAAATAAGGCTAGACTTGTTGCACAAGGATATAACCAAGAAGAAGGCATAGACTATGATGAGACTTATGCTCCAGTAGTTAGATTGGAATCCATTCGCATGCTTTTAGCTTATGCATCTCATAAGAATTTCAAATTGTTTCAAATGGATGTCAAAAGTGCATTTTTGAATGGCTACATAAATGAGGAGTATATGTTGAACAACCTCCTGGTTTTGAAGATCCTTTGTTTCCAAATCATGTTTTTAAACTCACTAAGGCATTGTATGGTTTGAAACAAGCTCCAAGAGCTTAGTATGATCGTTTGAGTACATACTTGGTGTAAAACAACTTCAAAAAGGGTGCTGTAGACACTACTTTATTCATCAAGTCACATGATTCTGATATTCTCTTAGTTCAAATATATGTGGATGACATCATTTTTGGTTCATCTAATTCATCTTTATGTACTGAATTTGCTGAACTTATGAAGAAAGAATTTGAAATGAGCATGATGGGAGAACTTAGTTATTTTCTAGGATTGCAAATCAAGCAAACAACACATGGTATTTTTATCTCTCAAAGCAAATTTACATATGAACTTCTTAAGAAGTTCAACTTTGATCAAGTCAAAGAGATAGACACTCCTATGGGTACTTCTACCTATATACATGCTGACCCGGAAGGTACTTTCATTGATCAAAAGACCTATAGAAGCATGATAGGATCATTGCTATACCTTACTGCTTCCCGACCTGATATTCTTTTTAGTGTGTGTATTTGTGCACAGTATCAAGCTGATCCTAAAGAGAGTCATCTAGCTGCTGTAAAGAGAATCTTTTGATATCTCAAGCACACACCTAAGCTTGGTATATGGAATCCTAGAGAGTCATCATTTTATTTGCATGCATATAGTGATGCAGATTATGCTGGTTGCAAAACTGATCGTAAGAGTATTAGTGGAACATGTCAATTTCTAGGAAATATGTTAGTTTCATGGTTCTCTAAGAAGCAACAAAGTGTTGCTATCTCTACTACCGAAGCTGAATATATTGCTATGGGTAGTTGCTATGCACAAGTTCTTTGGATGAAAAATCAACTTGCTGATTTTAAGTCATTTCAAAGTTCTATACCTTTGAAGTGTGATAACACAAGTGCTATTAACCTCACAAAAAATCATGTTCAGCACTCTCGCACTAAACACATCGAGATTAGACATCACTTCATAAGGGATCATGCCCTTAAGGGAAATGTCACCATAGAATATGTTAACACTCTTCACCAACTTGCTGGCATTTTTACTAAACCTCTAGACAAAGAAAGGTTTTGTTATCTAAGAAGAGAGTTAGGAATGTGTAATGTAGATGATTTATAAGTCCAGTTTTCGCAAAATCTGCATCACTACATTAATGTATTGGCATACATGTGCTCTTCATCAATCTCATGATTGAAGTAGCCTTCATTGTAAATCAACATTCCCTTTCTTGTAACAAGAGGGGGCCCTTCCTAGTTTGAGGGGGAGTTTACTTGGTATTCCGCTGCATAACTCCAAACTCCGTTGCAAAACTCCAAACTTTGCTACAAACTCCACTCTACAACAATGGTAGGCGCTACTACTTAGGGGGAGCTCTTGATTCATTAAATCTGGTATGATCTTTCCAATTTTTGGTTGCCTAAGCATACAACACATGCTCTGTAAGATCTATCTTTTCTCTCTTATGTTTCTGGAATTTAAATTTTGGACATGGTCCTGCTGTGAATATGAATTTGCAACTATGTGTGCTGCTGTGAATTTTGACTTCTGTCAATGTAATAGTATTGTGCACTCTTAATTATGATCATATAGTGGTGATATTATGATAATGGTTCATCATATATCTTGCTGTAAATTTCTGCACAATGTTGAGAATGTGAAAGGGAACATGGTATGTATTGAGCCCGTATGCTCTCATTATATATCTATGGGGGAGATATTATCATGCAGAAAATTTATCTCACCATAACCCTTTGTTATGTGGTTGGTTGGCTTACTTTGCAAGAAAGCTATCCTTGAAGGGGAGCTATGAGCTCTTGGAGATAACCACACACCATAATTCTTATGATTTTGGTGTAAATAAATTTTTGCTTATTTTGGTTATAGTCCATGTTTTGATGCTTTTGGTGTTGATAAAACAAAAAGGGGGAGAAATATATGTTATGATGCTACATTGATTATATATATTTGATATACTTTGAACTTGTTATAAGGGCAGAATTTATGAAATATTAGTCATATGCACCTTGGGAGAAATATATATTGATTATATTGGTCATATGCACTTTGAACTTGTTATAAGGGAAGAAATATATAACTTGTTCTAGGGAATATATTTCTCATGGATTATATTGATGTGTGTTGGATTTGGATTAATTTATGCATCAATATATATGCTTAAAGTTGTCCAACAAATGATCATATTTATTTTGGAAACTTGAAAAGTGAAGAATTGTTGCTCCACTTTAGAAACTAATATTGCATTAAAATGTTTTATTTTATCATCATTAAAAAGGGGGAGAATGTTGGAATATATTTTAATATTACTAAAATATATAAACATTTTGATGATGAGAAAAATGTGAATTATAATATGAAAATATTATAATTATTAGTTGATTATTTGTAGGATTTTATAAGCAAAATAATATGGATTAAATTGCAGGAATTGGGTTGAAAAATGAGAAGCCAAAAACTGTGCAGAGCCCGTACAGATGAAGCCCAGCCCATGTAAACACTCGCCAGTCCAGAGGCACAATCCAATCCAGACGCGCGACCTGTTCGCTCGCTTGCCTGCAACCCGCGACCCGCGAGAGCTTAAGTGACCCGCGACTCAGCTCGCCGAATCATCAGCCCGACCCGCAATCCGCTCGTAGACGTGACTTCGCCGGTAGATTTGACCGCCCATTTCACCTCTGATCAAGGCGCAAGATAGCTCGTTGGAAAGCTAATGAAGAGGAGAATATTTCTGTGAAGAAAAATCAAAGACCCACTACTCAGAGAGGATCAGTTTGAAGAAATGGTGAAGCTCGTCGAGTTCTTGCCCTAACTGCTCAAAAGTGAAATTGGAAGCAGATTAGAGGGTTTCTGAAGATGATTTCAAAGGGCTTTTGTGAAGAAAAGGATGCTTTATCAATCTATGAAGGACCCACGAAGAATTGATTCAAGATTGGAGAGAATTGAAGAAGAATTGAGTGAGACCCAAAACTTGCTCCACAGAACCCAAATTACAAAGTTTTAAGTTGAGACCAAAACTGCACCGTTTTGGATGGGGTTTTGAAATAAACGAAGGCAGAACCTCTTCCACGATATTCTATCTCTCTTAAGCTCGAAAATGGACAGAGAAGAGGGAAATAAGGAGCTCTAACAGGAAGAAGATTTGATGGTGCTTAGAAGTGTCAAAACGGCTTTTTGAAGTGAGAGGTTAGTTGCTTTGAAGGTATTTAAGCAAGTTTGTCTTCACCATTGCGAGCAGTCCAAAAAATATAAGCAAAGAAAGCAACTTGTGAAGCATCTCATACTACTCATCCTAGCTCATCCAAACCTACGATTTTGATCTTCATTGGGTGACTAATTTCTAAGCTCATTACTTGCTTACTAGAGAATCAATTTGTGCTTCATATACTCTATTATTGAAGTTGATTTTCTACAAGTAGACTCTGTTAGGGTTTGAACGAATTTGGGGCTTTTGTCCATTTACTCTGTATTAAGCCTCTAGCAGTTGTTTGAAGCTTCTGAACTTGTATTGCATATCTTACAGAAGCTTAGCTCGAAATTTGTAATAAGTTTGATAAACTTTGACTTGTTGATGTGTGTTGAGACACACATTGTACTTGTGATCCTTGGTGTAAGGATTGTTTGACTCCTTGAGGAGGAGTTGGAAAGTGTAGGAGAATGTTTCTCCTAGCTTTGTAGTAAAGTGGACTTCAACCGATTGTGTTGAAGGAGAAGAGGGTGGAAGTAGGTGAAAAAGGGTGAACCACCGTGTAAACTTGTGTCTTGTCTCTTTTGTGTTTAATTATCTTTGAATACTTTATTTGATTGCAAAAAGTGATTAAACAACAATTAGAAGTGAATTTTTAAAGAGAAACCTAATTCACCCCCCCTCTTAGGTTGCTATAGGATCCAACATTATTGTTGCCCCTCTCACTAAGCTATTAAAAAAAAATGCATTTAGGTGGTATAAAGATGTAGAAGAGGCCTTTAAAAGCTTGCAAACAGCAATGACTAAAGCCCCAGTTCTTTGCTTACCTAACTTCTCAATTCCCTTCACTATTGAATGTGATGCAAGTGGAAGAGGGATTGGTGCAGTCCTATCTCAAGAAAAGCAACCAGTAGCATATTTTAGCCAGGCCCTTAAAGGTAAGAATTTGTTACTTTCTACCTATGAAAAAGAATTACTGGCTTTGATTTTAGTTGTTAAGAGGTGGCAGTAATATTTGTTGGGAAGCAAATTTATTGTTAAAACAGACCAGAAGAGCTTGCAGAATCTATGGGATCAAAAGATCACTACTCCAGCTCAACAATGCTGGTTGGCCAAATTAGTTGGTTTTGATTTTGTGATCCATTACAAGCTTGGACATGAAAATTTAGCCGCTGATGCTCTATCTAGAAAATCTGAAATTGTTTTGAAGGCAGAAGAAAAGAATTCAGCGGAGAGTGAAGCAGCAGACCATCATGATGTTGAGATATACTGTCAAGATAAGGAAGAGGCCATTCGAAGAATGAAAGGGAAACAACCTTTGATTGCAGAGATGCCACAGCCCTTTCAACCACATAAGACAAAATTTGGCCAATACAGCACCGAGATTGAATCTCAGTCAAGTGGTTTAAGAGCAATTTCATTCACAGTTCCGGAATGGTTAGCAACAGTTCAAGAAGAAGTAAAACAGGATAAAGAAATCCAAGAGATTCTGAATAAGATGAGCACAGGGGAAGCTGACAATAAGTGGCAGTACAAAAATGGGGTTTTATTCCATCAAAACTGAATTTTCTTGGGAAAAAGGTCGCCTTTAATACCAGTAATACTACAAGAGCTACATGGAGCTACACATGAGGGCTTTTTTAAGACTCTATAGTGGGTGAAAGCAGTCTTTTTCTGGCCTAAAATGAAGCAAAGTGTGCTACAATTTGTAAGAGCATGTCAGATCTACCAGTAAGTGAAGTGGGATAACACCAAGCCAAATGGTTTACTGCAACCTCTCCCGATTCCTAATCAAGTGTGGGAAGATGTGTCTATGGACTTCATTGAAGGTCTACCTACTTCAAGAGGTAAACAAGTAATCATGGTTGTGGTTGATAGGTTATCAAAACTTGCTCATTTCTTGCCCTTATCTCATTCATATACTGCTGTGAGTGTGGCCCAAGTCTACTTTGAACATGTCTTTAAGTTGTATGGAATGCCCCGAAGTATTGTTTGTGATCAAGATGCTATTTTCACTAGTGGGTTTTGGAGACAACTCTTTGAATTGTAGGGCACCAAGTTTAACTTTTCTACTGCTTATCACCCCTAGACGGATGAGCAATCAAAAGTTGTGAATAAGACCCTTGAAGTTTACTTAAGATGCTTCACATGGGATCATCCAAAAGAGTGGTCTAAGTGGCTGCCTTGGGCAGAGTTTTGCTATAACACAAGTGTTCATGGTGCCACTAGAATTTCCCCTTATGAAGTAGTTTATGGCCGAGCCCCTCCATCTTTGTTGTCTTATGTACCAGGCACGGCTGCAGTAGAAGCTGTGGATCAAGAATTAAAATCTCGAGATGTAATCCTAAAAGACTTGAAAGATAGATTGAAGTTGGCTCAAAATAGAATGCAAAAGTATTACAATGTTGGTAGAAAAGAAGAACAATTTGCAGTTGGAGATTGGGTTTTCTTAAAGCTCCAACCATATAGGGGAAATTCTGTCTCAGTCAGGAAGAACTACAAGCTATCTCCCCGTTATTTTGGCCCTTTTGAGATTATCCAGAAAATTGGAGAGGTGGCTTACAAGCTTAAGCTACCTGTGAAAGCAAGGATCCATGATGTTTTCCATGTATCAATGTTAAAACGGGTCATTGGTCAGAATGTTGCAGTCCAAGCAGAGCTCCCTGCATACTTGGTGAATGAAGGTATTCCTAGCCCACAACCATAAAATATTCTGGACAGGAGATACAAGAAACGCAGATTCCAGTTTTTAGTTCAATGGCAAGGCCTTCATGTCTCAGAAGCAAATTGGATGGATGCTAGAACATTTAAAAGGCGATACCCGTCCTTCAACCTTGAGGACAAGGTTGCTATAAGGGGTGAGGGATGCAGCAATCTGCATAATTCAGATGGAAGTTGAATCCATTCAGCAAGTTAGTCTTGATGTCGTTTCATGTAATTGAGTGACGTTTACATAACTGATTGTATTAATTGTTAAACAAGTAGTTAGTGATAACAAATTGTAATTAGTTACAGGGTTGTTAGATGATAGTTAAAGCTGTTAGTAGTTATTTGTTACTACAACTTGTATAAATAGCCATATGCAATAAGAGGAAAGGATGGATTGAGTTGAGAAAAAGGTGATTCTTTAGAGTCATTGGAAGTCTTGGGTTCACTCGAAGTAATCCTTGTGAGAAGTGAGTTGTTTTCTATAATCATTCCAAAATAAGTCATAAGGCTAAGCTTTCTAAGGAAGCTATTCGGGGCTCATCTCGTTTAAGGTCTCGGCCACACACTCGTGCTTATGTTAAAGCACAATCTGTCATATAGGAGTGCTGCAGTCCAACATTTAAACCATTAATACAAACTGAGCCGAGGTACTATCCCTTCAGAAAACTCGAGCACACTTCTCTGCTCCGAGAAGCGTGACTTCCGTGGAGCAGTGTGTTGATAGGTAACAAGGTAACAGTCGTAGGACTGTCCTTTGCACAGTGGCCTGCCATTACTTTAGAATTGTAGGTTTCACACACATGCTGTGGGAAAGGTGATTTCTGAATCTCTAATTTGGTTGTACATCAACACAGTTTGAACTAGCCTTTTCCCCATATTTGCATTTCTTCGTCAGTCTTTTGATTTTTGTTGATTCTGAAATTTTTCAAAAGAGAAGAGAAACAGATCGAAATCCTAATTTTTTTGTGTAATTTTGGGTCTTGGTCGGATCGCATAATCAAGTTGCTTGAGTGCTCAAGTCACACATCTCCCCAATAGTTAGGGCTAATGTGGCACTACATGCTGACGTGGCATTTTTACCCTCTAACAATAATGAACTTATTATTTTTTTTTCTTCTGATAATTAAGAAGATATGCTAGTCTGGACAAGCAACAAGCCCAGTTTATTATGGGCTCACCCTTAGGTGGAACGAACATGGTGTCTTCCTTCTCTATCTCAAGAACATCATCCACAGCTTTAACCATAAGACTTCGTAGCCCTCGAAGTTTTGTGGATTTGCTTTGGGCCCAACCATAAGACATAAGGCAACGGAGTAAAATGCCACCTTTCTTTTGGTAGAAAGAAGGTAAACCAAATTATAAAATTATGAAAATAAAAATAAAAATACTAATATTGAGCCTTGGCTCATTTTCCCACACGGAACTTTTCAAACTTAGTTTGCTTCGAAGTTATGTGAATTGGTTCTTTTTTCTTTCCAGGTCCGAGCTAGAAAGTCTTAACAATTTGAAGTCCATGTTGTTGGACTTTCTTGCTTGCGTGGACCTTAAAAGTAAAAGAGGTTTCGTCCACATGACTTTTGGGCCAAGCTAAGTTTGAGGAGTTGCATGCAGAAAATGAGCTGACGTTTTGTATTAGTATTTTAATTTTAATTTTAATTTTTGTATGTGACCCATTTTTACGTAATATATTCTGTATTTAAGTAATAATTTTGTTGTATTTGTGCTGTTGTCTCTTTTGATTTTGTATATGTGAATCTGAGTTGTTATCCGTTTAAAGTCATTTCATATGTACTCCTTCGGTAATTATTAGTTCACGATTTTTTTTAGTTTGTTTGTGTTTGTATAAACAAAGGAAAATCAGAAGATATCGAAATGGAAGTTGACATTATACAACATTTTTTTTAAAGTAGAAATACCTTTTTCGACACTAAAATAACAATAAAGATTAACCGTAAGAGAGCAAGGACCGATCAAGCATGGCAAGGTTGTCTCTCTTCGTTATAGAGCTGTCATTCAGCTAATCAATAATGGGAGTGGTATATTCTATTAAATGAATAAATAACTAAATAATAACACGCAAGGATAGGAAGGAACCGATCACATCACATCTTTCCTTCAAAGGAATGATGTTATATCACATAATAAGATGACTTTAGAAAAATATGGAAAAATAATAAGAAAAATATGGAACTGAAAAATAGAAGAGCGTGCAAGAAAAGATAAAGATGAAGCCGAAACAAAAATTAAATAGAGAAGAAACTAAAGATCAAATCTCTTCTTAGTATTCCATTTTCATAAAACTAAAGTTCTCTTAACAGATCAAAAAAAAAGATGGAAGCAGAAAAAGAAATTAACTTATTGATTTAACAGATGAAAAAAGTAAGAAGCTATAATAAAAAAAGAAGACAATGAGGAACCTATAGATTTAATAAAGGAAAAAAGGGATGGGAGGAAAAAAAAATTTAAGGAATGGATAATAAAATAGGTTTGCTGCTCTAAAGGATATTTTATTTATTTGATAACTTAGAATTTTTCAAGCTTTACTTGATGACTTAAATTGGGAATTGAACTAAAAATACATGTTTTGCATGATTTCTTGCCTAAGTCTTTTTTATCCCATCTCAACAGCAAAAGTAAAGGGTCTTTTAACGTCCTATTTGTATATCATATATATTATTTTTAGAAACATATAATAGAAAGAATTCCCTTAACCCTTGACCTGCAAGTCCAACAGGTTAAGTTTCGATTCCGTCTCCCACTCCTTGTGGGCTTGAGTTAAAACATAAAAACAAAAATGAAAATAAAAGATGGGAATCAAACCTTTTCCGGTCCCTGTGGGTGTGAGTTAAAACATAAAAATGAAAATGAAAATAAAAAGATGGGAATAAAAACAGACAAAAAAATTTTGTAGAAACAATTTTCTTTTTAAGAAAAAAACAAATCCGAATGTTCCATTGCACGATAATGAGCCTTTTAAAAAAAAAAAGAAAAGAAAAGAAAAAAATTGTAGAACATATAGATTTATACTCAAACAATTTTCTTTTTATTTATTTATTTTTTTAAAAATCTGAATGTTCTATGTTTTGAAAAAGCAAACTTCTGTCGTAAGATTTGAAATTTCAAAACGTTGTGCAGAAGCCTTTCAAATTCCCATGCTTGATTTTTTTCTATGACAGAATTCCAACAGCGAGGACGGAGTTACAGGCATGCTGGAAATATTGCGGTTATAGTTTTCTAAGGGTTAGTCCGAACGCTTGTGTTTAATACGCAACACACAAGTCCAAATAGCATAGATGAATGGAATAGCCATTCGCTTAAACCAAAAAAGAAAAAAAAAATTCGTCTATTGAAAAGCACTTCAAAAGGATGATGCCGTACAAATAAGACATTTTTCAAAAGGAAGCATGCTATGTGACATTATCTTGGCATATTGATGATGTTTGGCTAACTTAACATAAGTGACTTTTATGAAATAGCTTTTAGTCGATTATATTGGAGGTAATCTAGCTCCCTCAGATTTATTCAATCAGATCTCAGTAATAATGTAACATTTGATCCTTAGTAGCACATAAAATATTAGTAAGCTAGGAGCTCAATTTAACTTTTCTTAATTTTTTTGTCCTTTTCTAATACAAGTGATATTAGTAAATTTTTACATATAAAAGAGTTGTAAATTACCACATTGGGACTATAATGTAATTTTGTACTTTTGTTGCTAGATTTATCAAAGCTAAGTTTGGTTAGATGTTATTGGCAAGTAACTCATCTCCAATAAGGATGTAGCAATTAGGGCATTGACATTGTAAGGATAGAAGAGAGTGTCTATGGACAGTCGAACGCTAGATAGTTGTCATTCCACATAGTTTGTTTAAGCTTTTAATAATTGAAAGAAGAGAATGATCAATTGTTGAAATCTAGGAGGAAGAGATTGAAATCCTAATTTTTTGTGTAATTTTGGATCTTGTTCATATCACAAAATCTGGTCGCTTTGAGAGCTCAGATTGTGCATCTCCAAAATAGTTAGGGCTGATGTGGTACTGCATGCTTACATGTCTATCACCATTTTCATACTTGGTGCAGTGTTTTTAAGTGTTTAGGCAATATGTTTCTCCCTTTCTCCTTTTTTAAGATGAAATGTTGTACTTATAAATTTTTCAATATCAATTGTCCTTTTATTGTTTATATTACTTTAAATAAGAATAGCTAAAATAACTGGAGAAATAAGAATACGTTGAATTCATAAAACAATATTATGAGCACAACAGTGAAAATGAGCAATCCCAATATGAAATTAAACTTTAATGACCATTCAAAAAGGAAATAACTAATGGAATATGATAACATAATAGCTAATACTGTTACTTTTTCAATATATACTTATTTGTATACATATATACATACTTCTAAAATTATAATTTACGATTACTTTTACATTAAAAAATACACTAATTGTAATAATGTAAGTATACTAAACTAGTTCTACTGTAAACTTTAAATGTTAATCTATTTGTTAAAAATAAATAAATAAATAAATCACATAAATTAACATACCATACATCTAAATGAAATAAGGAAAACCAAACATGCATTGAAGTTATGGATGTAAATGAATTAAAATGATGCGTTTCCTACTCGTTTTTAGGGCGGCGATGCTGATATTAAGTTATAAATAATGTTGAAGAAAACTGTAAATCCCAGTCCAAGGGAGGCCCTGACTTTAAAAAAGGAAAGATCTGGGCTCTGCAAAAAAGGCCCAAGTGTGCAAGCAACGTTTACGAACTTATTAGTTCAAGTTAAGTAGAAATCCGTCCGTCCGATTTTATCGGTTCTTTAGATTCTTATTCGCCTTTATGAAGGGAAAAACCTACTCTCGTACCCTTGGCAGCCGCAGGCCAACTTTTATCTCTCTCTCTCTCGTCTCTTCTCTTACCAGATATCTACAACCTTCTCAATCTCCGTTTAACCTTAATCGTCGCCTCTTCGACCTTCGTCTAGAACCGACCTTGTTGCTATATACCTTCCTGCTATACCCTCCTCTCCATAGCCGATGGTCACGCTTCTGAAGAAATATCTTTGACATGAGATGCGGTAAAGTGTATAGCTTTTTCAGTTTTGTTGGTTGCGAAGTTTAGTCTTTGATCGTAAATTTATACAGTAGTTATTATTATTTTTATTATTATTTTATTTTTTGTTTTGATCTGTAAAATCTGTTCGCTTCTTAGATTTTTGACTTTGCTCCCCTCTCTTTTTTGGATCTGCTAAATCTATATGTTACTTGTTTTTTTTCTCTTTTTTTTTTTTTGTTGGGCTCTTAATTCTTTCCGTCTGATTCCTCTCGCGTCCCTTATTTTGATTGCAAAGATCTCCTGACTGGGTAGATAAAATCCTTGGAAAGATCATATCTCTAGTTTCTTTTCTGACTTTTTCTTTTAAGTTGTATTTTTGGGTTCCCATTTCTTGTCTTATCTCTCTCTCTCTCTCTTTCTCTCTCCCTCGTCTTTCTCGTGGCCTATCTTTTTTTGTTTCCATATCTTCTTTTGATCTGTTAAGTTTATTATCGGTTTTTTTTTCTTGTTTTTGGTCCCATTTTTCTTTTAATCTGTTAAACCGATGCGTTTCTTATTTTTTGGTCCTATCTTTCTTTTAATTTATTAATCTATACACTTTTTTTTTTCTCTCTTCTCTGTTATTATTTACTATTTCTTTTTAATTTTTTCCTTTTTTTTTTCTATTAGCTGTTTTTTGACCTTTTAAATCTTTTTTTTTTCAAACTTTTATTTTGTGTAGGGCTGTCCTGTTTTTAACCTCTGGTCGGTTCACTGTTTGTTCATTCTTTTTAAGGAAAGGTCAGCTCTGCTAGCGCTGAATATCCAAAATACCTTTTAAAGTTAGAACTTTAAATACATTCAATTTTGTCAAAGAGAGTTTGACACAGTTGAGTGAATTTGGTTGATCCGGTCGGTTCGCTGCTTTTTTCTTTCTTTTGAAGAAAAAGTTAGGAATTTGGCGATTATCGACACAACCCTAACTTTGCCAGCGCTGGAAGTCCAAAATGCCCTTTAAAGTTAAAATTTTAAAGACACTCAATTGTGTAAGAGAGAATTTGACACAATTGAGTGACTTTCGTTTATCCCCATCCCTCCTTCACTTTGTCTCATATCTTAGGTCGGTTCGATGCTTTTTCTTTCTTTTGAAGGAAAAGTTAAAAATTTAGCGGTTACTGACACTAAACACTAACTCGGCTAGTGCTGGATGTTCAAAATACCCTTTAAAGTTAGTATTTTAAAAACACTCCATTGTGTAAGAGAGAGCTTGATCCTTCACTTTGTATCATATCTTAGGCCGGCTTGCCGCTTTTTCTTTCTTTTGAAGAAAAAGTAAAAAATTTGGCGATTACACTAAACCCTAACTCCACCAGCGTTGGATGCCCAAAATATCCTTGAAAGTTCGAATTTTGAAGACACTCAATTATGTTAGAGAGTTTTGACACAATTTAGTGATCTTAGTTGATCCCCTTCCTTCAATGTGTCTCATATCTTAGCTCTTTGTTGCGACCTCTATGCTCAATGCTTCTGTGGACAAACTCGATGCTTTTCTTTGGCCGAAGCTCGCAAGCAAATCATACTCTCTCGTACACCATGCTTGGACCATTAGGCTTCATCTGCAATGACCCCTTCCTCTTTTGCAAGTCAAGCATTCTACTTTGTCACAACTCTACACTTCTCCAAGACTTGTAGAATGTTCTATTTAGATGATATTCTACAAAACACTTTCCTAATGATAGTAGTGATTTAAAACACTTAAGACTCTTAAGCTTTTCTAGCTTGCCCTTGGGTTGAATGATCAAGGTATCCTCACTCTTAGTGTATCTTTCGATAATGCTCCAATCCATGGTTCTACTCATAAGACTTCATAGCCTGTCTTAAGTTTGCATTACTTCATAAGTTTTGTATATTTGCTTGGGGCCATCTATACAATTTCATGTTCTTTATTTTTTTGATGATTTAACTTCTATTACATTTTTTATTTTCTTTTTGTGTTCTTAATGCTTAATTGATATAATACACAATTGCGTTCTTTTTTTTGGGACAATTGTTTTGGATTGGTAGTACAAGCCAACGGACTAGGTGATTAAGGATGAGGTTGACTTGTTTAGTTTACCTTTTGTTGGGTTACCCACTTGGGTGGTGCTTATGTTTGTAACTTGTACCTTTGTTTCAATGTATTTCCATTGCGTTTGTATATAGAATGTAATCTCGTTTGATGTAAGGAGTGATTGTCTAGTTGTTTGTAACTTGGATGAATTAGTTGTTTCAATGTAATTTTGTTGCATTTGTGTATGGAATGTAATCTCCTCTAATGTGGGGAGTGGTTGTTTAGTTGTTTGTAACTTGGTTTAATTAGTTGTTTGGAACTTGAATGATTCTATTATTCAATAAGAATTTATTTCATGAATTATTGTGTGTGCATTTAAGTTATTAATTATTAATGAGTTGCGTTTAGCCAAATTGACCTATTGTGATTTACAGGTAGTTTAATAGTGATAGAAACACTGACTCAAATTTTTGTTAAGACTTAGGTGCCACATAGAGTCCCCAAGTCTGTGACAAGTGGTATCAAGGAGCTAGGTTCTCTTGAGATAGAGTGGGAGATGGTGTTTGAATGTGTAGGGGAGTCACGGCACCCAACCAAAAGGGTTAAGCGCAAAAAAACACAAACAAAGATGGTGACGTCCATAGAGAGCAGGCTTAGCTTACTGGAGATGCGAATTGACACAATATTGCCCATGGAGGGAAGACTTCGTTTACTTGAAGGCTATGTTTCTCGCATTGAACAATAGGTGATGGAATTAAAAGGTCAATAAGTTGTCTTGGGACTAATCAAATTGTCTTATTGTGATTTGCAAGTAGTTTAATAGAGTGACATAAAGATTGACCCAGATCTTTGTTGAGACTTAGGTGTTGCACAAATTTCCCAAGTCTATGACAAGTGCTATCAAGGAGCTAGGTTCTCTCAAGACAAATTTAGAGATGGCCTCTGAATGTGTAGGAGAGTCACAACCACTAACTCAAAGGGCAAAGCGTAAAAAGACACAAACAAAGATGGTGACATCCATAGAGAGTAGACTTAGCTTATTGGAGTTACAAACTGAGATGATATTGTCCATGGAGGGCAAATTTTGTTTCCTTGAAGGTCGTGTTTCCCAACTTGAAGGTCATGTTTCCCGCATTAAAGAACAAGTGATGGAATTAAAAGGTGATGCAGAGCCGGTTCGAGAGTTAAGGGAAGGGGTGGCACAACTCCAATCAAGAGCCAACTTTGTTGCGATTCCTCACCATGATATTCCTAAGCCGAAGGATTATAATGGAAAGGTTGATGCAAGGAAAGTGGAGGATTTTTTGTGGTACTTAGAGCAGTACTTTAAGATGGCTAACATCTTGGATGACCATATGAGGGTCCAGATTGCATCTTGTTATCTCGTAAACGAAGCAAATGCGTGGCGGCGTTGGAAGTGTTGGGAATTAGAACATGGCGGGGTGGAAATTAACACTTATGAGGCCTTTAAAAAGGCATTCAAGAAACACTTCCTCCCATAGAATGGACTAGAGGGCCCATGAAACCTTGTGTGACTTAATATAATGCCTTTTGGATGTATTCATTTGAAAAGTCTTTTAGTGAAGATGGTTTGACATGTTGAAATTGCAAGGCAAAAAATAATATCATTTGATTTTGTCATAGGAAGTCATGTTGCACCTTTATTTGTAGCAATTATGAATCTTACAACTTACCATCCACCTTTTATGATAATTTAATAGAAAGGAATGTTTGTGTTAAGAAATTCATTTCTTCTTCTTAACTTAGCATTTGATTTTATATCATTAGCAATTAAAGATAAATGCCTCTCAAAGTAGGAACAAGAATACATCTTTTAGTATATTTGAACACCTTTTATGGCAACTTGAGAGAGAGGTATATTGTGTTAAGAAACTCATTTCTTCTTCTCGACTCAATATTTCCTAATTTTAAACAAATTAATGAATAAAGATGTATGCCTCGCAAGTAGACTAAAAAATTCATTTCACGACGTTATACAAATACTTTTTTAAAGAAGACGAAGTAATTGATTACTTGATATTTGCATCAAAGTTTTGTTGCAAATTTTATTACAATTTGTGAAATGTTACTATATAAAAATAAAATAATATGAGGTTAAGAGCTTTTAGTTGATTTGGGCTCCAATTCATGAAATTTTTCATGACAAAAGCTATAGTGCTATATACTTATTTGCATTTTTTGCAAGTGCTAATGTTGCATTCTTTTTTCGAATCTCCTCTACTATGTTGTGAGCTAAGCGTTTACTTTACCTCAAGGATATTTCGAAGAAAATTTTCTTGTTTTTCTTCACAAGTGCATTTCAAAAGTGGGCCAAAGATGAAGTAGAAAAACGATATGTGTGTAAGTTAAATTAAGCTATTTTGATTGTAGAGTCCTTGTTAGATAGGAAACATATGGAAGTTTTGGGTGCGAGATCACCTCCTTGAAGTGAAAATTTGGGTAAAGGGGAAAAATCGAACCTTATTCAATCAAAATGGAACTACATTCAACCAAATGGCAGCAACATAGCAACATCTAGTCGCGATGGTGGCTCGAGGAAATGGAACATCTCTTACTTCATCTGCAATAGGCCTCATTTTATGAAAAATTATCGTAAGAAATGATCGCTCAATGTGATGCAATAGGAGGTGGTTCCAAAAGAACCTCTAGTGGAGGCCACCTCCTGTGGAGGAGGAGCACACAACAACTCTTCAAATGTTTAATTCAATAAAAGGTGAAGCTTCAAAGTCTGTTGCAAGGTCTTTGATGTATGTGGATTGTGTAGTCAATAATAGGAATGTCAAGGGTATGGTAGACGTAGTGGCAACCCACAACTTGGTCACCTTTGGAGAAGCTAAGAAGTTAAGGCCTCTTGATGAAAAAAGATATTGGTCCATTGAAGATAGTGAATAACATTCTATGGCCAGTGGTTGGAAGAGCCCGAGGAGTGGACTTGGTAGCTATGGATGACTATAAGTTAGTCCTTGGGTTAGACTTTTGCATAAGTCCAACGCTTTTCCTTACCTCGCACATAGTTGTTTGCATATTTTCACGGGCGAAATGTTGTGTATGATTCCAACACAAGCAATGAGTCCATTGCATAAGAGCTTTTTTGCTATGTAGTTGAAGAAAGGTATCCAAAAAGGCAAAAAGACTTATTTGACAGTGTTGAAGATGAAGGAGATTGCAAGGGAAGACCACTTTCCTTAAGTTATTAACAATCTCCTCAAGTAGAATAAAGATATGATGCCTTCGAAGTTGTTAAAGTAGTTACCTCCTAAAATAAAAGTGGATCATGCCATTGAGTTGGAGCTAGGCACGAAACTTGCGGCACAAGCTCTTTATCAAATGTCCCCACTTAAGCTGAAAAAGCTTAAGGAACAACTGAAGTCATTACTAGAAGTGGGGTACATTTGCCCTGCAAAAGTCTCATACGATGTGTTGATTTTGTTTTAGTTAAAGAAAGACGAGTCCATGCATTTGTGCATCGACTATCGGACACTAAACAAGGTGATTGATGAGAATAAGTATCCTATCCCTTTGATAGGGGACTTATTTAATAGGCTGGGCTATGCTTGTTATTTTACAAAAGCGGACTTGTGGTTAAGGTATCTCTAAGTTGACATTGTAGTGGGAAAGGAGCCAAAGACCACTTGCGTGACTTGGTATGACTCCTTTGAATGGTTGGCCATGTTGTTTGGGCTAACCAATGCACCAACAATGTTTTGTACTTTGGTAAATAACTTGCTCTATTCATACTTAGACAAGTTTATGGTCATCTACTTAGACAATATCGTGATGTACAACAACTCCTTAAAAGAAAATGTAGAACACTTGAAGACATTGTTCAAGGTTCGACGTGAAAACAAGTTATACGAGAAGTGTTCCTTTGCTCAAGAAGAAATGTATTTCCTTGGCCACATGATTAAACAAGAAACTTTCCGAATAGATATAATGAAAGTAAAGGCAATTTAAAATTGGGAAGCTCCTTCAAAAGTTATGGAGTTGAGATCCTTTTTGGGTCTAATTAATTATTATTTGTGTTTTATTGTAGGGTTCTCAACGAGAGCTATACCTTTGACGGAAACATGCTAGTGGGCTTTCGAAGATTTGAAAGTTGTTGTGATAAGGGAATTGATGTTGGCATTATCATACTAAACGGTTTAAGGTACATTATGATGCTCTTGATTTTGCTATTGGAGGCATACTCATGTAGGAGGGGCATCCTATTACATTTGAGAGTATGAAGCTAAATGAAGTAGAATGCAAATATATAATACAAGAGAAGGAGATGATGACAATAGTGCATTGCTTGAGGACGATGTGTCACTACCTACTAGGTTCACAGTTCTTGATCCAGATGGACAATCTAGTAACAAACTTTTTCCTAACTCGTAAGAAATTGTCCTTAAAGTAAGCTAGGTGGTAAGATTTCCTTGCTAAGTTTGACTACACAATGGAGTATAAGCTTAAGAAAGGCAACATGGTTGTTGAAACTTTTAGTTGAAAAGTTGAATTTGCGGCCATGAACGTAGCAGTGGGAGACATGCTATTGGTTATAAAGAAAGGAATGACCTACAACTTCGTGGCCAATCAACTAGTGCAACTTGTAGAAAAGGGAAAGGAAGAAGTAATTGATGGAAGATGCACTGCTTTACACTAAGGGTAGGCACTTGTGTGTGCCTAAGTGGGAGAATCTTCAATGCAAGCTTATTAAAGAATACCATGACAATAACTAAGCTGGGCATCTTGGACAACGAAAGACAAGGGCTCTTGTTGAAGCCTTATACTTTTAGCTTGGCATGTGTGACGATATCGAGTTGTTTGTAGAGACTTGTCTTGTTTGTCAACAAGATAAACTAGAGAGGAGAGTTTCTAGGGGATTATTGAAGCCTTTACCAATACCAAGCCGACCATGGGAAAGCATCTCCATGGATTTCATTGTAGGACTACCAAAGGTCAATGGGTGCGGTTTGATCTTGGTGTTGGTGGACTAGTTTTCTAAGTATGACACCTTTATATTGGCTCTAATGGAGTGTCCAACGGAAGTCACAATTTGCCTCTTCTTCAAATACATGGTGAAATATTAGAGGCTACTGTAGAATATTGTTAGTGACCAAGATCCACAGTTCATAGGTTAACTCTAGAAAGAGTTGTTTGGTTTATTGGGCTATGAATTGTGATTCTCTACAAACTTCTATCCTTAGACGGAAGGATAGGGAGAGGGTGAATAACCTTGTGGAGTTATACTTACAGCATTTTGTTAGCAAGAATCAGAAGAATTGGGTGAAATTAATGGATGTAGCCCAATTCTCCTATAATTTACAAAGGAACGAGTCCATAAACAAAAGCCCTTTTGAGTTGGTGATAGGGCAATAACCATTAATCCTTCCAACCTTGGAAGTGAGAGCATTAGGGTAGTGTCTTGTTGCTCACAAGATGGTAGAATCCTGGAAGAGGAATTCAGATGTGGCTAAATCATATGTGAATAAAGCCATCAAAATGATGAAAAAGTGGGCTGACAAGAAGTGAAGATCGGCTGACTATAACATTAAGGATAAGTTTTTGGTGAAGTTCTTTCCTTACCAGTACCCCCTCACAAGGGGTTGGTTCGCAAGTATGAAGGATCGCTTGAGATTGTTGGAAAAGTTGACAAGGTGGCATATTGATTAGACCTCCCTACTAACCTCAAGATATATTCGATATTTCACGTGAGCATGCTAAAGCCTTTCCATGTCGATAAGGTGGGGGTAGAGCGAAGCAAGTCTAAGAAGGCTCATCCATTGATGTTGGCGACCTTTGACAGTGTTGTAGAAGAAATCTTAGCTAAGCACATCTTTTGGCAGAGAAGAATTCCTTCGCAGTGACAATTCTTGATTAAGCAGAAGGGCCTACTTAAAAGGGGAGTGATAAGGGAATTTGAAGACGATCTCTGGTAATTCAAAGGTCTCATCGACAACTATCTAGGGGTGATAGGTGTGTAGTCAACTTGAGCATGTTCAAAAGAGATCGTTGGTAGTATGGAAAGTTTCATCAAGGTATGATGCAGAGATGGGATGGATCAGTGCACTAAAGAAGACCTTGGACTAACTAGGGAGTTTATACCAAAGTGTTTTGTGAAGATAAAGATCAGCCGGCTAAGTACGAGTTGAACTTTTATGGCATTATACGAGCCAATAGACTATGTTGTGTGAGTGGGGCATATAAATTGAGCTCTTGGACCGTTGGATTATGTATGGGAGTTTAGCCTCAATTCCCTTGCAGTGATGAGGGCATTGTTGATTTAGGTAGGGGAGAATGTTTTGGATTGGCAGTGTAGGTTGACAAACTAGGTGGTTAAGGACAGGGCTGACCTACTTAGTTTCCTTTTTGTTAGGTCACCCACTTAAGTGGTACTAATGTTTGTAACTTGTACCTTTGTTTTAATATGTTTTCGTTGCGTTTGTATATGGAACATAACCTCGTCTGATGTTACTTGTGATTGTCTAGTTGCTTTGAACTTGGATGATTCTATTATTCATTAAGATGTATTTCATGAACTGTTATGTGCGCATTTAAGTTACCAAGTTCTAACGAGTTATCTTGGGTCTAATCAAATTGTTCCATTGTGATTTTTAAGTAGTTTAATAAAGTGATAGAAAGGCTGACCTAGATCTCCATTGAGACCTAGGTGCCGCATGTATTCTCGAAGTCCGTGACACAATGGCCTCTAAAGTCTTGCTTTTAAGTTGCTTTAGGGTTCCCAAAGAACTCTTAAGTGGCCTACGGGTTTTGGTATAAGTACTATTATAAGTAATTTTTTAGGCCCTTTTATTTGAATCAATCTTAGGTTCTCTTCTATCTCATTTTAAAGTATATTTTAGTTCAAGTTAAAAAGTTAACAAATCTAGAGGTCATAGATGTTTTTGTGATTATGCTTTATTGCAATTCAACAAGATTTTGTGATTAAGGTTTTGGCTCTCAATTCTTGTATATGTTGTATGAATTATTATTGGCTATATTATTTTTCCTAAGAGTATGACTTGAAGAGAAAAATATAAACCATAATAGTTCATATGACTTAAAAAGAAATAATATAAATAATAATAATTATACAACATATACGAAAATATTACGCTTAAAGAATAAGTGGAATTTAAGAGCTTAAAGCCTAAATGACAAAATTTGTTTGGATTGCAATATAGTGGTATTACAAAAAGAGTTTATGAATTGTAGATATGTTAGCTTTTCACTTTGAATGAAAATATACTTCAAAAAATGAAAGGAGAAAACCTAAGGTTATTTTGGATGAAAGGGTTTTAAAAAATGACTTATGCATAGCACTTATATTGAAACCTAGAGGCTACTTGGGAGTTCATTAGGAACCCTAGAGCCACCTAAGGGCAAGGCTTTAAAGGTTGTCGACTCCAAAAAAAGAATGTAGCCTTGTATTAGATTGGTTAAGTATTGAGAGCTTAAAAACAAAATAGGGAACGTGATGTATTGAGTTAAATGATAAAAAAGATAAAGAACACACTCTTATGTAGTTTGACCTAAAGTAGATATAGAAAACTTAAGGTTGTGAAGTCTTATAGGTACGGATCTGGATCTCTAGAACATCATCTAGAGATATATAAGGAAAGAGGACACTTTGTTCGTTAAACCTAAGGGCAAGCCTAGAAGAGTCTTGGGTTTTTTAAATTTCTACAATTGTACGAAAAGTCTTTTGTAGAATGTGATCTAAAAAGGAGCATTCAAGTTTGGGAAAAGTGCAAAATTGTAGCAAAAAAGTAAAATGTTAGGTTTGCAAAAAAGGAAGGAGTTGGGCTCGCAAAAGAAGGGATTGTCATTTTGAATGAGGTCGAATGGTCTTAGGATGCCAAGTGTACGAGGATGTATGATTAATTTGTTGGCTTGGCCCTAAAAGGAGCATTAGGTATGGAGGTCGTAGCAAAGATTAGCTTTTTGGCTTGGCCTTATGCTCTTTTGTCAGAGCGTTGGTTATATGACATTCTATAGAAGCATTGTGTGAAACAAAGTACAAGGATTTGTGCTATGAGTGATGAGCCTGGTAGTTGTGTATATGATCCACGTTTTGATTTTGTATTTTATAGAGTTTGTTTAGTAACAATGTTGTTGTAGGCAGTGTAATGTGTTATGATTTTGTATGCGTGACCTTTGGAAGGGTGTGCAAGGGTTGAGTAAATGCTTCAACCTTTCATTGCAATTGAGGATTTTGGGTTTGAAATTTTATGCTAATGGTTTCTCTGTACCTTATGTTTCACCACTTTGCAAGTTGTATATGTATTGCCTATGTAACACTTTAATCGTCGTGTTTGTTGTTTTGGGTGGTTTCACTACTTTCCTTACAGAGGAAACACAACTGAGTTTTGGAGTTTTAAATTAATTGAGTTTTGAACTTCTAGAATAATAAAGTTTTGAGCTCTTAAAATAACTGAGTTTTGGATTCCTAGATTAACTAGAGTAACTAGATTTTGACTTTTAAAATGGCCAAATTTTTTGATATTTTTATAAAATTGCAGTATCTCCTTTGTTTAATAACATAACTTATTCTAATAACCTAACTCAATATGTTTATCGGCAAAAACATCTTATATATTGCACTTCACTTTTCTCACCAAAAACAAATCCATAAACCAAGAAGGAAGCTCCAGTTTTGTTAGGATTATGAAAACTCGGTGTGTTCGAACAATTAAAAAGGAATCCTTATTTTTTTCTTTTTCATTCTCTCGTCTCTTGGCTTATCAAGTGACAACCGTGATTAGCAATCACATCCATCACCACGTAAGGAAAGTGCAAAACTCAAAACAATACAAGAACAATCTACATGGCACATAACATCTAAACACAAAATTGAAAGCACTGACTTATGGTTTCAATTAACGGAACATACATTTTAACAAGTTCAAATATAAACTTATTCTAATGATGTCAGATATGAACGTAATTCTGTTGGGCAAGATTTGAACGCTCCAAACTTGGTGATGAAACCTTGTGCCATAGATGATGTGTACAAAATGGCCACCATTTCTGATTCTTTTGCATTTTTGAACAAATGCTGTATTAGTTTCACTTCTTCCTCTCCTTTAAAATGCTTCACAGCTATTATTTTCAAATCACGGGAAATTATGTGATATAGAGATAGTCAATTTTTCACCACAAAGGTGGATTTTTTTGAAAAGCTTGAACCTTTGAGCTATTAAAAATAATAAAACAGAAGAGAATAAGAAAATAATTTGAGCAAGGATTAAACAAAATAATTGCCAATTTAGAGCTTATAAACTAGCTTGTAAAAAAAAAAAGTCAAATATTTTGATTTTAATGAGAATTCTTAAGTAAAACTTAAAAAATATGAGACATTTCATACTATTCTTAACATAACTTGATTTTAATATTGTGATGAGATGTGCAATTAGTTGTTCCTCTTAGAAAGGAACAACTAAGAGGAACAACTAATCTAATGCCTTACGGATAAATGAAATCCTTTGAAAAGATTGATCTTTAGTTCATTTTCTGACCTTTTCTTGTCTTGTCAGATATCTTTTCCTTTCTCTTAACCTCGATGGTGGCTTGTAGGTCTGCTTGCTGGATGGAACACCCAGAGCATACTCTGGCCTCTCTCTCTTTTCCACTTTGGTCTCTTCACAGCCGTTGCATTTTTTTAAAATTTACTTTAACATGGGATGAGGTAAAATAAATCAATAATGGGAGTGGTGTATTCTATTAAATGAATAAATAACTAAATAATAACACGCAAGGATCGGAAGGAACCGATCACATCTTTCGTTCGAAGGAATGATGTAATATTACAGAATAAGAAACCTATAGACTTAAAAAAAGAAAAAAATGTAATCGAAAAATAGAGATGAAGCCAAAACAAAAATAAAATAGAGAAGAAACTAAAGATCAAATCTGTTCCTAGGATTCCATTTTCATAAAATTTTGTCACAAAGGTGGAAGAAAGGCATAGATTGTGGGAATTCTTGTATTGCTTTCTTATGTAAAACTGTACATATGAGGGTCCTTATATAGTGTAAGGAACAAACTACAAAAGAAAGAATATACAAATAAAGAAAAGGAAATAACCTCCTATATACAATAATAGTTTCCCAAATAAATAGAATAATAAGAAAAGAATAACATAACAATTTGAGGAAATAATCTCTAAATATGTTAACGTATTTCTAACACTCCCCCTCAGGCTGGTAGTTTAGGTGGCTTGTAAACATTAAACACACTAAGCTTGTTCAATAAATACGTGTGTTGTCGATGACAAAGTGCTTTGGTGAAAATGTCTGTAGGTTGTTCTGTAGTGTTAATCTCATGTATCTTGATGATGCATTCCTAAATTTTGTCCCTTGTAAAATGACAATCCACTTCAATGTGCTTGGTTCTTTCATAAACGATTAGATTTGCCGCGAGTTTTGAAGCTGTATCATTATCACAGAAGACTAAAGTAGGACTCTGTATCCATACTCCAAGGTCGTGTAGTAAGCCCCTTAACCAAATAATTTCATAGGTGGTTTTAGTCATAGCACAATATTTGGATTTGGCAAAAGATAATGATACAGTTGACTGTTTCTTGGTCTTCTAAGACAAAAGAGAATTTCTGAGTTTTATGGCAAAACTAGTTGTTGATCGTTGGCTTATAGGACATGTGGCATAATTAGTGTCGCAATACCCCTTCATTTCCATGTCACAATCTTTAGAGAGGAGCAAGCCAAGACCTGGGCATCCTTTCAGATATTTTACAACCTTTAAAGCTGCATTCATATGGGATTGTTTTGAGGCATGCACAAATTGGCTAAGAATGTGAATGACATAACAAATATCTAGTCTTGTCGTAATAAGGTAGATAAATTTTCCAACTAAGCATTGATACTTAGAAGGATCCTTGAGTGGTTTATCTTCTTTTGAGGATGATGTTCCCACATCGAATTTTGGTGTAGTGAGACTCAAGTTTTGTTCCAAAGAATGATAGCAGGCTTGCAACCAGATAGTCCAGCCTAAAAAATAATTTCCAAGATAAATTTTTGTTGAATGAGACAGATGCCCTTGTCCGAACGAGCAATCTCGATACCCAAGTAGTATTTAGGGGGGCCTAAGTCCTTGATGTGGAAGGTAGAGTGAAGGTATGAGTTAAACCGGGCAATTGCAGAAGCATCGTTACCCATAATTAAGATATCATCCACATATATGAGTAAGTAGATAGAGGAAGTACCTTGGCACCATGTGAAAGGGGCATAGTCGTGAGATTGGTGAAACTAGGCTGAGAGAAGGGTTGATGTAAATTTAGCATACCATTGCCAAGAAGCTTACTTGAGACCATAGAGGGACTTTCGAAGATGATAAACCCGAGACTCCCCTTGTTTGCAAAGGCCTAGAGGAAGATCCATGTAGATTTATTTATCTAAATCACTATGGAGAAAGGCATTATTGACATCCATCTGATGTAGAGGCCAATCACGGAAGGCGTCAATGGTGAGGAAGAAACGAATAGTGCCTGCCTTAGCAATAGGTGAAAAAGTGTCCTAATAGTCAAAACCTTCTTTCTGGGTATAGTCTTTTGCAACAAGACGGGCCTTATAACGCTCAATGGAACCATCAGCTTGATGCTTGATCTTGTAGACCCACTTGCAACCAATAGGACGCCAATGAGCAATTCAGGGAACAACATCCCGAATGTGATTATTTGCAAGGGCACGAAGTTTAGCCTCCATGGCCTGTTGCCATCGGGGATCAGTGGAGGCCTCTTGGTAACAAGAAGGTTCAGTGGTAGCAGAAATTTGACTAATGTAGCAAAGATGCTCTGGAGATAGACGGGCAAAGCTGACATAAGACATGATGGGATAATGAGATCCAATGTGTTCAGTGCTGGAACAAATGTAGTCCTTGGTCCAAGTAAGGGGTCGAGTAGCACGACCAGAGTGCCGAAGAGGAGGAGCCGATACCAAAGCATGAGGAGTTGAGACCACAACAAGAGGTGGGACATAGGGGACAATAGCCAATGAGTCATCAACGGAGGCCTGCAATGGAGAAGGCGGTGTAAAGGGAGGCATTGGAATGGATCCTATAGAGACTAATGGAGGAGCTGAGGGAGGAGTTAGGGGCATAATAAGGACCACAAGTGGTGGTAAGGGATCCAAATCATTAAGGAGAAATGGTCGAGAGCCTGAGGGGGGCATAGTGTCAGCCTTCGATGAAGACACATCCTGAAAAAGGAATAGGTCTTTATGGAAAACAACATCGCAACTGATAAAAAAGGTACCTATAGTCAAGTCATAAGTACGGTAGCCTTTTTGAAGGGAAGGATAACCTATGAAGATGCAACGAGTGGCTTGAGGTGTGGGCTTGTCACGATGGCCTACAGTAGTAGCAAAACACAAACAACCAAAAACTCGGAGATGACCAATATCCGGTGGCTTGCCAAAGAAGAGCTCAAAAGGTGTCTTCCCATGAAGGACTCGAGTAGGCATCTGATTGATCAGGTGAGCTGTAGTAAACACACAATCGCCCCAAAAATTTTCAAGAATGGAGGCTTGGAATTTTAGGGCTCTGGCAACCTCAAGAAGATGGCGGTGCTTGCGCTATACAACACCATTTTGCTGAGGAGTGTAGGGACAAGAACTTTCATAGAGGATGCTGTGAGTAAAAAAGAAGGAAGAACAATTATGATTAAAGAAGTCACAGGCATTATCGGTGCGAACATGTTGAACAGAGGTGTGAAATTAAGTTTAAATAAGTACAAAGAAACGGGTGAGATGAGAGAGGACTTGAGTTTTGGATTGCATTAAGAAAACCCAAGTACCATGAGAAAAATTATCAACAAGAGTGAGGAAGAAGTGGGACCTGTCACGTTGTGGGGTGTGATAAGGCCCCTAAATGTCAACGTGGAGGAGGGAGAAAATGGAAGGAGCTCGAGAAGAGCTGGTAGGGAAGGAAGGGCGAGGTTGTTTCGCCAAGGGACAAATCAGACATTTTGGATGGGGGTAAGAGGCACTATGATCCAAACGTTGGTGAGAAAGTAAAATATTATTATTGAAATGGGAATTACAAAAGGAGCCCGTATTGGGAGAAATGTATGAATTTAAATTGAAATTTACGGGAATAGATATCCAAAAATAAAGTCCTTGTTGAGCATTACCCAAGCTCATCAGTTTGCTAGTTGAACATGCTTGAAAGAAACAAAAATTAAAGTCCAAAATGGCTCAACAATGATTATTTTCACAAGCTTTGGAAATGGAGATGAGATTAAATTAGAATTCTGAAACATAAAGAACATTTTTGAGAATAAAATTAAGGCTAAGTTGGACATTGCCAATTTTGGTGATGGAAGTAACATTTCCAGTAGGGAGACATACAAACATGGAAGATTGGGTAGTATGAATTTTAGAAAAAAATTTTTGGTCACAAATAATGTGGTCACTGGCACCTGAATCAATAAGCCAATCAAAGGGTAAGATGGAGCTCATAAAACAAAAGGAAGTACCTCCAAAACTGGCAATCTTGTCAGGTTGGCCCATTTGATTAAAGGCCTGGATGATCTGCTAAAGTTGGGCCTCACTGAGAGGTGGATTGGGCTTACCCTGAGAAGAAACAAAATTAGTTAAAATATTATTATTTTCTTTGGAGTTGGATTCCCCCGCTCTACCATGCAATTTCCAACACGTGGCCTTCATATGGTTGGTCCACTTGCAGTGGTCACAAAATAAGTGATAGGGCCGAGCCTATGAAGAAATTAGGTTGTTGAAGTTGTTGTTGGGCCCATTGGACTGGCGAAAACGTGACCCATTTACGTTGCGCAGCTCGGCGGATCCCCTATGGATAGGTGCATTGAAGTTGTGTTGAGAGGCATCAATATGCAAGGCCGAGATCGGATAGAGACCGTCAAATGGGGATGCGCCCGTGATGAAGGATGGACTGTCCGATCTAGGGTATTAAGGTAAGCCGTCCGATCCAGGAGGGATTGAAGGGTTGCCCTCAAAAAACCCTAAAGAGCGCATATGCACCACAGAGTTGATGCCACCACTTGCTCCAAGCACACCGTCGCTACCACCGTCACCGCGGCCATGACCAGTGAGAGCTTTTTGAGCAGGAGTGGCTTGAGCGGCCAAAATAACGAAATCTTCGACACGGAGATACTCGGCGGAGGCGAGGCAGTGGTTCTCTTTTTGGACGGCAAGGAAAAAAAGGTAGTGCAGAGATGGTGGCGGATCCATAGTGAGTATTTGGGAGCAGAAGGAGGAGAACAACTTGTTTAGGAGCAGGAGAAAACGAGTGAGGCGTCTTTCCTCCGTCAGCTGGTAAAATTGGCGGAGAGTGGCATCGGGACCTTCAAGAGGTTCGACCGTCTGGTCGAATTCATGGTAGAGAGCCATGAATCGGTTGAAGACGATGGCAATGGCGAGGTTTCCCTACTTCAATTCAGAGAGCTTTTGCTCGATTTGGAAGAGGTGGACATAGTTGGGGTGGCTGTAGAGTTCGTGGAGGGCAACCTAGAGAACTTTTGGGTCATTTGTGGGCAGAAGAGTGGCTTTAACCTCTAGGGTGAGAGTGTTCTCAATCTAAGTACAGACCAATTGGGAACATTTGCGCCATTATTGCGCAAGGCAGTCGGTGGGGGAAGCTGGGATAGCACTGTTGAGAAACCTGTCCTTGTCTTTGGTGACAAGGGTGCAGTGGAGCTCGCGAGACCAAATGGCAAAAGTGTCTGCACTAGTGAGAGGTTGGGCGATAAGGTGCAATTTGGGGCTGTCGAGGTGGCGGTGTAGAGAGGATCACTGGGTTTCGGGCGGCCGGTGGCAGAATAGGGCATAAAGTTGGGGGCGAATTCGGGTAGGGATTGGACCTGAATCCGGCATATGGGTACGGGTTAGGGTTAGAAATCAGAGCCGAAGATTTGGATAAGGGCGAGCTGCCTATGGGTTGGTGGGTTGGGGCAGAGGTGTGAGACGGGCTAGGGAGGGGAGAAAAAGTGGGGCCTAGAGAAAAGGGAGTTGGGCTGAGAGGTAAGGCCTGGGAAAGGGTAGGGCATGGCTGGCCAGGGAGAGAATAGGGAGCCTAGGAGAGAGGGGGTTCCAGAGATGGGTAAAGACTCAGGAAACCCAGAAGAGAGGGTTGGGCTAGGGAGAGTAGGAGATGGAGGAAAGGTGGAGGAAAGGGGGACATCCTCGATGATGGGAGCATCGGGGTCAAGCGGAGAAGACATGATCACAAAGGAGGAGAGGAATAAAAAAAAGGGCGAAAGCTTGAGGTCAGGAAAAAAAAATTAGGCTTGTGATACCATGTCACAAAGGAGGAAGAAAGGCATAGATTGTGGGAATTCTTGTATTGCTTTCTTATGTAAAACTATACATATGAGGAACCTTATATAGTGTAAGGAACAAACTACAAAGAAAAGAATATACAAATAAAGAAAAGGAAATAACCTCCTCTATACAATAATAGTTTCCCAAATAAATAGAATAATAAGGAAAGAATAACATAACAATTTGAGGAAATAATCCCTAAATATGTTAACATATCTCCAACAAACTTAAGTCCTCCAAATAGATAAAAAAGAAATGGGACCAGAAAAAAAATTAACTTATAGATTTAACCGATGAAAAAAGTAGGAAGCTATAATAAAGAAGAAGAAAAAAGGAACCTATGTTAGTAAAAACCCGGCTTCCAAAGAGTTCGGTAATACAAAATCATATTTAATTATTATAAACCATGAAATGGAATAAAAGGATGTTAGAACAAACCTGATTTTTGCTCTATAGGTTGGTAAAATTGCTATCTACCTTCCCTATTCCTTTCTAGAGCACAAGATTAATGAGACTTATTTTTAAGTTATTGTAAGTATGAAAGAGTGAAAAGGGCGGATGTGTTTTCTGTATGTCAATAACTGTGTTCATGGTGTCTTATATAAGTCTTTGTCTTAACCAACTTAAGACTCATTGTAACCGTTCACAAAACTATAAACTTAACTATAAATACTCATTCATAAAACCCATTATAAGCCTAAAACTTATAGGCCCATAACTTAATTGTTCATACATATAATGTGACTTATATGTGCATAATTTAGAGCTAGGGAAAGGATATAGTCATATAGTTTATGTGTTTATCAAATAGGCCTGACTCATCATAGTCCTATTAGGTAAACATTGGCCTACACCAACACCTCCATATTTGTTATGAATAAGAACATTATATGAAAATTACATTAATATATCTAAGTAAAAAATGTTTATAATGACCATTGATGTAAGTCACATATAGGTAGGCTATGTAAATAATCTAACAACATATATATTTAATAGATGAAAAAAGAGATGGAAGGAAAAAAAATTAAGGAATGCATAAATTTGACAAATCAAAAAAGAGATGGGAGCCAAAAAAAAAAAAGAGTAAACAAAATAAAAAGAAATGGGAGGAAAAAAATGAAGGAAGGTATAAATTTGACAGATCAAAAAAGAGATGAAAGCAAAAAAAGAAAAAAAAAAAGAAAAAAAAAAGAAAAGTAAACAAAATAAAAAGACATGAGAGAAAAAAAAAAGGTTTGCGGCTGTAAAGCACAAGAGGTTAGGAGCTTAGAAGTTATCGAAATCCTCTCAAGGGTATTTTAGACATTCTTGAAGATATTTATTTTATTTAATAAGTCAAAATTCTCATCAAGCATTACTTAACAACTTAAAATTTTTATCATCTCGACTATATTTTAAGAGTAAAAAGTCTTTTAATTTCTCATTTGTCCATTATATACGTGAGAATCTCCTGACTTCGTGGTAAGTAGCCCCTTGCTCTTCGAGTCCAATAGGTTAGGTTCAATTCCCTCTCCTCCCAAGTTGTGTGAATTGAAAAAAAAAAGAAGAAAAAAAAATAGAAATATACAATAACAAAAACATGAAGAAAATGAATGAACGTATAGATTTAACAGATCAAATAAGAGATGAGAAAAAAGGTTGGTGTGAGTTATCATAATTATCTTGGAATTTTTAGCCTCTCCAAAGTATTTTTTATAAAGAAAAGGAAGCCAAAAAATAAACGTACGACTTTCAAATTCAAAGCAAAGAATTAAAGTTGTCTTGTTTTCCATGTTTGAGAAAGCAAATTTCTGTAAGAAGCTTTGAAATTTCAAAACGTTTGTGCCGTAGCCTTTGGAACTCTAGTGCTTGATTTTTTTTCTATGACAGAATTCCAACAGCGCGGACTGGAGTGACAGGCATGCTGGAAATATTGCGATGTCTAATACAATTCACAGGTCTGAATAGCATAGATGAAGAGAATAGCCTTTCACTTAAACCAAAATAAAAAAATTAAAAAAGAAAAATCGTCTATTGACAAGCACTTCAAAAGGATGATGCCATACTAATAAGACATTTCTTAAAGATAAGTATGCCATGTGACATTTTCTTGGCCAAGGCATGTTTATTGATGACGTTTGCCTAACTTAATATAAATTGCTTTTGTGAAATAGCTTTTAGTTGATTCTGTTGGAGGTAATCTAGCTTCCTCAGATTTAGTCCTATCAGCCCTCATTAATAATGTGGCATTTGGTCTTAACAAAATTTTACATATAAAAGAGTTATAAATTACCACATTGGGACTGCAATAAAATTTTGTACTTTTGTTGTTAGATTTGCAAATGTTAAGTTTGGTTAGACATTACTGGCAAGCAACTCAAACCCAGTGGGGATGTAGCGATCAAGGCCTTTCCATTGTGGGATAAAAGAGAGGGTCTATGGACAGCCGAACGCAAGAAAGTGGTCATGCCACACATCTCAGAAGAACAGTGACGTAAGGCAATCGTGGAGAGCAGGTCAGCATCTCTGAGCTCTCATATTACTTCTCAAAGAGTTAGTGGATTTGGAGGTTACGAAGAGCAAGTTGGCAGAAATCCGTTCTTCTAACATTGAACATTTCGTTGACTTCCTAAGACGCCCACACCCGCCTTAAAACGAGGCATATACAGGGACACTTCAAACGATAACTCCTCTCAACCTAATAGAGTTACGGCAATTTGGAGTCAAATCTAAAGTTGTCAAGCAAAAAATTATTTGACCATAAATTCAAGAATGGGGTTCTGGAAGTCCAAAAACTTATTATTGGTAAGGAAACAGAAATATTTGTCCCCAATTTGGTTGCTTTTGAGCAACGTTATGGAAAAAGCAATTGCATAAATGATTATGTTGTCCTCATGACTACTAAGAAGGATGTGGACTTCTTGGTCATGCATGGGATTGTTGACAATAGGCCTAGCAATAGCATGCAAGAGCCACTTCTTATGAGAAAACTTGAAGATGGTTCTATTTTGGATGTTGATAAATTCTATTTTGCTAGTCTTTGTGAAGAGTTGAACAATCACTACCAAGTCCCTAGCTGGCGCAAGTGGAAGTCCGCCTTGAAATGAAATTACTCTCACGAACTATTGGATATACTCACTGTTCAAGAGATCTTGTTTGTGTTTGGATTAGTGTCTATGTAAAGGCTTAGGGCACACGACATGTACCTTCCAAGTATGGTTCATGTCTCACTTGGTTGTTAATGATAAAAGGTGTCAAGCTACACTCCCTAATTTTTTTAATAACCAAAATAAATAAAAGAAAGCACTATGGTATGGGTGCTATACTACAAAGAAAGAGAGACTTAAATCCATCTTTGTCAGTATCAATGAGTTTCGACAAAGGTAATATAACTGGCAAAGTATTTTATAAAGTTCAATATCTGTGTCAAAGAGTTAATGATCCTTAAAGAAGAGGAGTGCAAATGAAACCTTTGTACATATTAACAAAAGGGCTATTATCTCCAATTTATTGCATTCTTGACTGCATACTTATTAGTTCCTCTTCATTCTCTCCATCAAAAAGTTCTTAAAAAATGCTTTTAAGGATGAGTCAACAGAATATTTTGATTATCTCATCTCAAACCAAAGCTTTTCAGGGAGCCTTGAGTCACTTATATGTTAAAAGACACAAAAGAAAAAAAAATTATTTGAGATACAGATAATCAATCACAAGATAATTTGTGTTATATAATTCATATATTCATTAAAATCAATTTATAAAAAATGATAATTATTTAATTAAAAAGAATCTCAGAGCAGGATTCAAACAAGAAGACGCAGTCTATATCAAATCTTAATGTATGTCTTTGTCCGCCATAAGAACAATGAGAAGTCACTGATACCGCTGCCTTCAGGCTGATTTTCCGGTAACATGCTCTTTGGACAGAGATTGTAGTCCTGGCATAACTTTCTATTTACTTACACCGGCACAATTCAGATTCAGTGACAAGATGATATGTTTTAGATTAGTTGTTCCTCTCACAATGGTTCTTGGGCACTGCTTAAATTCCATCTCTCTGTCAAATGCTCAACATTATCAAATGAGTATGGTAGCCAACCAGGCTTGTACTTCCTCGTCAACGGAAGCAACGGAAAACCCTGCCACAGAGAGGTAAAAAAAATGTGGTGCAGAAAAGCAATTCTCCGATGCAATAATGAACAAAAGACTGAGTCTTTCCACGTTGCTGGAAGATTTTACATTTTGTTTTCCTGGCAACGAAATTGTAAAATAAAAGTTACCATGTGAACGTGATGGTGGCTTAACATTTAGCTGGGGAAAAAGGTTGATGGCTGTAATGGTAATGCTTTATAAGGATTTCTTTCGGTAATTAAAGTATTGGGTTCCCCTCACTTTGCAACTCGCTAATGCACTTGATGACAAATCTTCAATTTGTTAATCGAAATAGTGGGCCTAAAGAACGACCAAGAAAGAAGAAAAAGAGGAACACAGAGAATAATGATTTAGTTGACAAATCTTCAATTTATACATATGATTGTTGTCTGTAGTCATTTTCATTGACAATCATATGTAAATAGACAAAAATCGTTTGAAGATTTCCCACTCATCCCTCCTTCTTGCCGTATAAATTAAGATGCTCGTATGCATGTATCTCTGGAAGTGAAATAAAGAAACTAGCCTTCAAGTCCCCCCACTTTCGGTTCTCTATCTGTTACACGTAGTAAAGACAGTAGCGTCTTAACACCCTCCGCTCCAACAACATCAACTAAACATAAGACGAAACATGGCAATGTTGAAAAGTCAAAGCCTTGGTCCTAACATCAGAATCCACTCAGCAGAGGTCCTCTGAAGTCCTTTGTTTCTCATCCGATGTTAGTTTCTCTCGGAGGAATCATTCAACCTGTCACTTTAGCCGTTCCTGTGATGATATCAGATAACCCCAAGCTCAAGTTTAACTCAAAATCAAACCATTGTTCATCAATGGCTCACTGTGTATATAAAGGCTATTTCTTATACATGTTCAGAATTTGTCTTCAACTAGTCCATAATGATACGGACAAAGTTCAACTGAAAGACAGAGTCTACAAATTCATTTCCTTAATCAACCTGGCCATACTTAATCCATTATATCACGTTACAATTGCATAATTAAATCCAAACCTAAGGTTTTACGTGTTTAAATTAATACCACGCTTTTCTGCAACGACACTGGGAAAGAATCAACCGGGCTACGAGCCACTGCTGCGGAAGGAAATTCCTGTTCCGTCTTAAGACCACATACAGAGTTCCACGTGCAGAACCCAACAAGAATTATTAAATCCAAACCTAAGGTTTTACGTGTTTAAACCCTAACGTCATTACACTGGAAGTATTTTGCCGGCCCTTGCTTATCTTAAAGTTTTATGGAGGACAAAGATATTCGTTATAGACCAATCAATCACTGCCAATACGTCCCGTGTTTGCCTGCAACAGCCTTTTTTATTTTTATTTTTTTCCCTTCTCAGACTTTGTTTTGTCCTATGAATACATGAAACTGCAACAAAGACAACGACATAGCAAAAGACAAGATCAGAGGACGGAGACAAAGACAACGGGACATCCAAGAACAACTCATCGTAGATAGACAATGGCTGCAGGAATTAAGAAAGAACTGCGAGAGTTGACTGATTCAAAACGCATTCATCTTCTTCCCACATGTCAGGGGCGTTAACACTTCGAGAGGATTTTTTTTTTCCCCTACTCCCATGTAATCTTGGTAGAAAATTTAATTTCCTGAGTGTATTATGGTTATCTTTAAGTTAGTTGTTAGTTATCAAAAGATTTCCTACCTGTTTGTAAGGAAAGATTTGTGATTTCAAGATAGAGTTAATTAATTTACATTAGAAATAAGAAATTTTTGCTGTTCAATAGAAGGAACTATGTTCAGGGCACAAAGAATTAAGAGATTCATCTAAAGAACATATGCTGAACAAAATATGGTAATGGCCAAACATATGAGTTTCAAAAGGAGAATTTATGTAAAAAGAACTTCTCTTTGTTCTGAGGAAGCAAGGAATAGGCTGTCTTGGAGCGTAAGGCTTTGAGTGTTTTTTAATTGTTTAGTTTGAAGAATTTCGGCCTAACCGTTTACCTTATTAATGTTGCGTCTTTGTGACAAGTTAGGTAAAGTCTTTGTTTTTTGTAATAATTGATCGGTTCATTTTTTTTTTCTTTTTCCTATAGTGATTTGTTCTTTAATGCATACCAGGATTCCCCACAATTTGAGTAAGCATTTTTCACCAATTTTCTTTTAGCGTATTCATTACTGAATACGACGATTTGTTCTGCACACCAGGTTTTGTGTCATTTCATTGTCTGGTTACTATACCTGGTTATTACAGAAGCTACTTCCCTGTGGCAGGTGAGCTTGTAGGCCTTTGAAGACAAAGGAGGATGCTAAAGTTTGGGACTTCTCTTGTGATTTGGAGTCTTGGCAAGGGAGGGCCCCCGAATAAGGTGTTCCATGCATATACAGTTGGCCATGTCGATGGGTCCGAAGTATGCCCTCTCACTTGTGAAGTACAAGACTTCCCTCATGGAAAAGCTGACATATAAGACTAAGCTGAAATATAAGACTTCCCTCATGTTACGATGTTCAACTTTTCTCTCAAAATAAATTCCGAAAAATCTTATTTTGTTTCTTCAATATTCAGTTGTTTCACCTATAAATGGGTGTACTTCAAGAGCAGGTTGATTCAAAAAGAAGAATACAAAAATATATTAATAAAAAATAAAAAGTACAAAAGTACAGGATAAATAAAAAATTACAAAAGTTATTACATCATGAAAGAAAGAAGTTTAAAAGTTTCAAATTTTACTCAAAATAACATTATGGGAGGATTTTATATTGCTAAATAAAGAAGTTCTTTCTCCTATAACTTTTTATTTTTTTTAAATTTTTTGCCAACACAATAGGAATACTAATTATTTTTTTTTAAAATTTTCTTGTTTAGTTTATATATAATAAATGTAAGCTAAAAAAAGTATCTTAAAAAGTTTAATAGTCAATTTTTTTTAATTGTTCTAATCATCTATTGCAATTTTTCATTACATCCTCCAATAATACTTCTCTAAATCATCTATATCCATTTATATTTGAAAAAGAGATGACCCTTATTTTTTGTGTAGGGCAAACAAAAATTACAATATATGTTGATGGAAGGGAGCTATTGTACAATTATACAAAATCTTTAGAAGCCAGGATTCTTGCCAAGGTTTTCTTTGGTTCTCGTAAGCCATTAAACCACGGGAGCAAACGCAAATACAAACTTGAACTGTGGAAGTGCCACTTCCGACCCCACGTTGCTGTAAGATTATTCTCCTGTCAACTTTTAACGTTCTTGGTAACGCATCTTTTAATCTTGTACTTGTTAATAAGAAATAGAACACCTAAAGAAAGAACGGAAAAGAGGAAAGAATATAAAGAATAATGACACAACCACATGCTGATAGACTGGCACTGTGTTTCCTTTTGTCTCTGTGGAGTCTTAAGTCAATGATAAGTCAAGAAATACATGTTTCTATCAAGGGTGAGGGGGAACCTGCGTCCTTGCAAATGTTAGCTATATTGCAAATTTCGGGGTCTATATCTTACACCTGGGGAGAGGAATTTTGATCCTTACAGAACGGCGAGGTAGCTCTCATCTTTTGGAAGAACAGCAAAACTGCCTTTTATACAAAAAAGAGCGAAAGTCTTTGCAGCTTTTTCCCGGCAATCTACAAGGGCAAAAAAACCTGACTTTCTCAATAACAGGTGCAGTATCTTTCTTTTATCTCCTTATTGCTCTTCTCTTTCTTGAGGTTATATCCTTCAGTCCTCTCATAACATTTAGGTTTGTTAGTTTTGAGATATACTATACTCGTTCTCTTACTATTCTGTGTTACTTATGATGATGAATTTTTGCTATGACTTAACAATAATGTTTAACCAAAACGTTGATCTAATTTTGACACTTCTCCTAAATTTTTTTGTCCTAAAAGTAGAAATAATTCTTGATATTCTAGGATTCTAATAGAAGTACTGAGATTTATATAAACATGTTATTTGCATTTGATACCTTGTAAAATGAATAAATATAATTAGACATTGAAAACATAACAACCTTGAAAGAGCAAAAGGTCAAAAAAATTTATTCTTATTTTTTATACACGCACCCAAATTTACATATTCAGATCTTAAATCTAAGATCAAGAAGTCTGAGACCTTACTAGTCTAATACTAAACTACCAGGCAACGACAAAAATTCAAAAAGATTGAAGAACAAGATGTGATTAACAAAGAATTTTCTTTGTAATTCTTGATAATTTACAACCATATATAGAATATGTACTTATAGGTCCTAAGTTAGTGCACGTGAATAGAAACGAATATCTTTACATTAAAGTCGCCAATGAACCTTGGATGGAGTTTGGTGATGATGCGATGATTTCTCAATCTGTGATCTTCCACGATGATAAGTCGGGGTTGGTGAACCGGTTGAGAATGGAAGGTGATTTGCATTAGTTTTGAGAAGAATTAAGAATTTGGTCCTCTATCCTGTTTCGTCCAACCAAGATTTGCCGACAGTGAAGGGAAAAACGACGTATAAAGTTTCCCACTTTGATTGAACCTATGAGGAAATACTAAAACACCAACGATGTATTTGAATCACAAGTAAAATAAGCAAATCACAATCAACACAAAAGAATTTCTACGTGGAAAAACTCCTCCAATGTGAAGGATAAAAAACCACGGGACCGATCACGGAGTCCACCCAAATCTCCACTATATCAATCGTTAGGTTACAATCCAATCAAGTCCTTAACAATAGCAACAGGACTAAGATTCACTGATTCAACAATAATAGAATCACCAATAAATAGTGAAGAAACAAGTTGTAAACAACAACTTAACCAAGAAAAAGTTGGAGAAATATCACCTAGATTTTCGACCACAATCTGCTGACTTCAAGAGCTCCAAACGACAATCCAACCGTCCACAATGAAGAACACCCAATCCCGAACCTGCTGACAAAAAATCAGCTCAATCGGACCACGGATCGACCTTGATCAGACGTTTGATCAACTGCTGCGCAGGGCCTCTAATTCCTGCGAAATTCTGCTCTTTTCTTTTCTCTTTCTCTCTTTTCTTTGACGGCCACTCACCCCTTCTCTTAAAGAAAAAACCCTATATTTTTCCTTTTAAACCTTAGGGCCACATTACCCTAATTGGACCCAATAATAAGTCCCCGAATATGGGCTAGACCAACCCAACAATTCTCCCCCTCCAGCCCAAATGAAGGAGATTCCATATGTCCATTTCTCAAGCACAATCCAAACCGGCCTCATGCCGACAAAACTCAAACTTTTCTCGCCATAGAGCCTTTGTCATCATATCAGAACCATTATCCTCAGTATGTACCTTTTCAAGTGCAACCTCTTTAGTTTCCATGATATCTCGTATCCAATGATACCTTACATCGATATGCTTTGATCTTTAATGAAACGTAGAGTTCTTAGCAAGACGTATAGCACTTTGACTATCATAAAATAACACATACCTTTCTTGCACAAAACCAAGTTCTTTTATGAATTCCTTCATCCAAAGCAACTCTTTACATGCTTCTGTTGCTGCAATAAATTCTGCTTCTGTTGTAGATAGAGCAATACATTTTTGTAATCTTGATTGCCATGCCACAGCTCCCCCTGAAAACTTAATCAAGTAGCCTGAAGTAGATCTTCTATTATCAATATCTCTTGCCATATCAGAATCTGTATATCCCACAAGAATAGGCTTATCACTCCCAAATGAAAGTTTCAAACTAGAAGTGCCTCGAAGATACCTTAGAATCCACTTCACTGCATTCCAATGTTCTCTTCCAGGATTAGAAGTAAATCTACTAACTACTCCAATTGCATGAGCTATATCTGGCCTTGTACAAATCATTGCATACATTAAACAACCAATAGCCGAAGCATAAAGAACTCTTTCCATATCTTTTCTGTCTTCCTCATCTACAGGACATTGTTTCTTACTAAGCTTAAAGTGTGTAGCAAGAGGCGTATTCACCACTTTAGCTTTATCCATACAAAACCTCTGAAGCACTTTCTTGATATACTCTTCTTGAGACAACCACAACTTCTTGGCTTTTCTGTCACGACTAACTCTCATACCAAGAATTTGCTTCACTGAGCCTAAGTCTTTCATTGAGAATGACTTACTTAACTCCTGCTTCAACTTTTCAATTCTTGCAGCATTCTTACCAACTATAAGCATGTCATCTACATAAAGTAGTAGAATGATAAAATCATCATCTGAGAACTTCTGCATAAATACACAATGATCAGAATTTGTCTTCTTATAAGCTTGCTCCCCCATAAAAGACTCAAATTTTCGATACCATTGTCTCGGTGCCTGTTTTAAGCCATATAAACTTTTCTTTAGCTTGCAAACATAGTTCTCTTTACCTTTTTCTTTAAAACCCTCTGGTTGCTCCATATAAATTTCTTCATTTAGGTCACCATGAAGAAAAGCAGTCTTTACATCCATTTGCTCAATTTCAAGATCAAGACTGGCAGTCAATCCCAAAACCACTCGAATTGAGGACATTTTCACAACAGGTGAGAAAATCTCATCATAATCAATTCCCTTTTTCTGACTGAAACCTTTAACAACTAGTCTGGCTTTGTATCGGGGTTGTGAAGAATTTTCATCATGCTTCAATCTATAAATCCAACGATTCTTCAAAGCTTTCTTGCCCTTAGGCAATGTCACCAACTCAAATTTTTGATTATCATGCAAAGATTTCAACTCATCTTGCATTGCATCAACCCATTTTTTCTTATCCACATCCTTTGCTGCTTCTTCAAAGCTCTCAGGCTCACCTGCATCAGTCAACAATATATACTCCTCAGTAGAGTATCTAGAGGATGGATGGCGATCTCTAGTAGACCTCCTCAATGGTGGAACTGAAGATGGATTTTGCTGAACATCAACAACATTATCTGTCTGAGTGTCACTATTATCTACACCCTGTTGGTCATTCTGAACTTGATCTTGAACATCATGCTGAATATCACTCTCAACTTGTTCTGGCAACTGTCGCTGTAAATCATTTGAAGGAATTAGATTAATATCAATACCAATCTTTGAGCCTTGTGACATATTCTTCTCACTCTGGCCAATATCTGTCATATTTTGATTCTCAAAAAAATACAACATCACGACTCCTCATAATTTTCTTCACAGCTGGATCATAACACCTGTAGCCAAATTCATCAGAACCATAACTAAGAAATATACATTCTCGTGTCTTGACATCTAACTTAGACCTCTCATCCTTTGGAATATGAACAAATGCTTTGCAACCAAATACTCTTAGATGGTTATAGGAAACATCCTTGCCAAACCAAACTCTATCTGGCACATCACCATCTAAAGCAACAGTTGGAGATAGATTGATAACATAAGCTGCTGTAAGTAATGCCTCACCCCAAAATGTCTTTGGCAAGTTAGCATTTGAAATCATGCATTTAACTCTCTCAACCAATGTCCTATTCATTCATTCCGCTATACCATTCAACTGAGGTGTTTTTAGAGGTGTCTTCTGATGTCGAATACCATGTTGCCTACAATACTCATCAAATGGTCCAATGTACTCACCACCATTGTCTGATCGAATGCATTTCAACTTCTTTCTAGTTTGCCGCTCTACTGAAACTTAAAACTGCTTAAACACATCCAGCACTTGATCTTTTGACATCAAAACATAAACCCAAACCTTTCTTGAGTAGTCATCAATAAAGGTCACAAAGTAGGATGCTCCACCAAGCGTCCTCGGGTTAATTGGGCCACAAACATCTGAGTGTACTAACTCCAATAAATCTGATTTTCTTGAAGGAGGGTGACTATAGAATGAAACTCTTTTCTGTTTTCCAGCTAAACAATGTGCACACTTCTCAAGTTTTGCACTCTTAATCCCAAATAACAAGTTCTTCTTTGCCAACATATTCATGCCCTTCTCACTCATGTGACTTAACCTTTTGTGCCATAAAGCACTTGCATTCCTATCTTCCACTACATTACAAATGTTCTTCGAAATCTTGGCCTGAAATAAATACAAAGAAGACTCTTTCTTGCCTCTAGCAATAACTAATGAACCCTTTGTAAGTTTCCATTGTCCATTATTGAAGATATTGCAAAAACCTTCATCATCAAGTTGTCCTGTAGAAATCAAATTCAAACGAATTTCTGGTACATGTCTAACATTCTTGAGAACCAACTTGGATCCATTACGAGTCTCCAAGCATACATCTCCCATACCTGCAACTTTAGCCAAGCAATCATTACCCATCTTCAATGTGCCAAAGTTTCCAGGAGTATAAGAAGTAAAGAACTCCCTCTTGGAAGTAATATGAAGAGAAGCACCACTATCAATTACCCAACTTGTCTCATTGCTTGCAAAATTCACATTATCATCATAGCACACAATAACAAGTTCATTAGTAGCTGCTGCAACTTGATCATTATCATTGTTGTCCTTCTTCTCTTCACTTTCATTAACTTTCTTCTTCTCATTTCTACCTTTACCATTTTTCTTTTCATTTTTCAGCTGGAAGCAATTTTTCTTGATATGACCCATCTTGCCACAATGATGGCACTCCACATTTTTATGCCATGATCTAGACTTACTTCGACTTTTGTTATAACCTCTCGGACCTCTACTATGACTTCTCCCTCTATTTTCAACAACCAAAGCTTCAGAATGAGACAAAGAACCCTGACTCTTTCTTCTCATCTCTTCATTCAAAATACTAGTCTTGGCAAAATCCATAGTGACAATACCATCGGGAGCAGAGTTACTCACTGACATACGAAATGTTTCCCAAGATTCTGGTAAAGTACCAAGTAACCAAAGTCCTTGTACTTCATCTTCAAACTTCGTATTCATGCCTGAAAGTTGATCTAACATTCCCTGAAACTCATTCAAATGATCAGATATGGATTGCCTATCTTTTTATTTCAAGTTAATAAGTTGCTTCATCAAATACATCTTATTATTTCCAGTCTTTCGAGCATACAAAGATTCAAGTTTGTTCCATAGAGTCCGAGCATGTGTTTCTTTACTAATGTGATTCAAAACATTCTCATCTACAAATTGTCGAATGAACCCGCATACAATTTTATGCTTAAGAGTCCAATCGGCCTCACTCATGTTATCTGGTCTAGTTTCACTAAACACCGGTAAGTGCCAACGCTTCACATAAAGCAAATTTTTCATCTTACCCTTCCAAACATGATAGTTTCTTCCATTCAAACTAATCATCTTGTTAGTGCTTAGTTCCATCGTTCAATCAAATCCAAAGATAAAACAACCACAACCTAAGCTCCGATACCACTCTGAAGGGAAAAACGACGTATAAAGTTTCCCACTTTGATTGAACCTATGAGGAAATACTAAAACACCAACGATGTATTTGAATCACAAGTAAAATAAGCAAATCACAATCAACACAAAAGAATTTCTACGTGGAAAAACTCCTCCAATGTGAAGGATAAAAAACCACGGGACCGATCACAGAGTCCACCCAAATCTCCACTATATCAATTGTTAGGTTACAACCCAATCAAGTCCTTAACAATAGCAACAGAACTAAGATTCACTGATTCAACAATAATAGAATCACCAATAAATAGTGAAGAAACAAGTTGTAAACAACAACTTAACCAAGAAAAAGTTGGAGAAATATCACCCAGATTTTCGACCACAATCTGCTGACTTCAAGAGCTCCAAACGACGATCCAACCGTTCACAATGAAGAACACCCAATCCCGAACCTGCTGACAAAAAATCAGCTCAATCGGACCACGGATCGACCTTGATCAGACGTTTGATCAACTGCTGCGCAGGGCCTCTAATTCCTGCGAAATTCTGCTCTTTTCTTTTCTCTCTCTCTCTCTTTTCTTTGACGGCCACTCACCCCTTCTCTTAAAGAAAAAACCCTATATTTTTCCTTTTAAACCTTAGGGCCACATTACCCTAATTGGACCCAATAATAAGTCCCCGAATATGGGCTGGACCAACCCAACAGACAGTAGATGAGAAAGGCAATTCTCGAGGAAGAGGTGGCAATGAAGTGGCTTGTCTCACGTGGCGTAGTGTCGCATTGCTACGAAAGTTAAAGTGGTGTCGCATTTCTATGTTATCATTTTTTCGTGTCATTAAAGAAAGATATGTCAATGGTTTCTCCAAGTGATCTTTTCATGTTTGATCCCAATATTGAAATTTGTCTGCATAGGAAGGTAGCAAATGGCTGGAAACTATCAAGTTAAAATCCGCATACATCCAAGTATCTGTAGAATTCATAGCAGACTACGTCAAGTCAATGAAGAGGCCTACACACCTAAAGTAGTCTCCATTGGTCCACTTCATCATCATGAAGAAAAACTAAAAGCCATGGAAGAACACAAAAAGAGGTACTTTACTGATCTTACTCGCATTACCAATGCAAACGAGGAGTTCTATCGGCAAGTTGTATGGGAAAAGGAAGAAGAACTGCGTAGTTGTTATGCTGATACCATTCATTTTAGCAAAGATGAATTTGTCAATATAATTCTGGTGGATGCTGCCTTCATCATTATTTTCTTACTGAAGTGCAAGTTTGAAAACTTGAGAGATGGAAAGGACCATATATTACGAGATTCATGGATGCTTGAGGAATTATTGCATGACATGCTATTGCTTGAGAATCAGATTCCATTCTTCATTATCAAGGATCTTTATAACCATGGCATGATAATTGAATCCGATCAACAAGAGAGGATTGGCATCTTTGAGCTCTCACTTGAATTCTTTGAAAGACTACAGATTTTGGAGGTTAAGAAAGGTGATTCAAACGTTGAACATTTTGTTGACTTCCTAAAACAGTTATGTGTAACCTTTGAAAAGGCAGAATACAGGGAGAGTAAGACAACGAATCACGCACAGGATAACAGAGTTACAACAGGCTGGAGTCAAATTTGAAGTGGGGGAGAGTAGAAAGTTATTTGACTTCCAATTCAAGAATGGGATTCTAGAAATCCCGAAACTTATTGTACGCAAAGAAACCGAAATCTATAGTAGTAATGTAATTGCCTTTGAACTATGCTATCAAGGGTGCAGTAGCATGAATCATTATGTTGCTCTCATGAATTACCTTATTAAGACTCAGCGCGATGAAGACTTAGTGGTCAAGAAAGAAATCTTTGAGAATTTCCTCAGCAATGACGAGAGAGCATCAAGTCTTATTAAAAAACTTTGTGCTGGGGTTAAGGTTAACTATGAAAAAATTTATTTTTCTAGTCTTTGTGAAGATTTGGACAATTACTACAAAGCCCCCAACTGGCACAAGTGGAAGGCTGCCTTGAAACGAAATTACTCCCACAAATTATTGGCTATACTCACTTTTGTTGGAGGTGGTATTACCTTTACAGTCCCTATGATACAAACGATAAGTTCTGCTATCTCCACATAAACACAAATATTTATGTTTGTAAGGTCTTTCTACAAGTAAAACTATGTTAGTGATAGCATTATCATAAATTTTGGATTAGGCCTGGTTTGGGCCCCTATTTATTTGTTTGGTTCACCCTATTTTGGGCTTTTGGACTATGGTTCCCTTGGCTTCGCAGTGATAGCATTGTAATAAATGCCACTGCTAAGGCCCGGAGTTCCTCAACTTCGTTGTTTTTCTTTGCTTCAATGCAATTTTAATATATTTTTTAAAAATGTAAGTGCTTAATGCCAATAAACTCAGCTTTAATCTCGTTGAGTCTCCATCTTTTTACTTCATTCGGGCTTTCACCCTATAAAAGTTATTTGGATGGGTGGGCTTTCAAGGTTAAATGCAACCTGCAGTGCTTGGCCACATTGATCTGCAATGATAGAATTAAGAAACACAAATTATGTCATTAAGAAAAGTTAAAGGCTTAGTATGGCTTAACTGGTGTTCACAACTCTGGACCAAAAAAAAAAAAAAAAAAAATTTCTGAAGTAACTGAAAATGAAGTCCAAGTTAAAATATCGAAGAATGAGTAGAAACAAAATGAAGAATGAGGAGGAAGAGAGAGAGCGAGTAGATAATGAACTGGACAAGGAGGGCTTGAACCAACGAAAAGAAATCCCATCAACTGATTTCTTAGATGAAGCAAAAGAAGTTCTAAACTTGCTTATACAAAATATGGTGTCCCTATATAGGCAACGAAAACATGCAACTAACCAAAACAACTTCCACAAAAAACTAGCTATACTCCTGCAACTTGGCTGGGAGATATGATAGGAAAATCCAAACTGCAAAGTTCTGTGGCCCTTCAATCTTCCAAATATTCGGCTTGGTGTGAGGAACCTACAGATTCGGGTTCCGAACTTTCTATCTTCATACATTATCAAGGCTGCAAGTGCACCAACCCAACCTGAGCATTCATTGCCCTCCGATATCGTGAATGTACCATCTAAATTGCCACGATTACATTCATCATTGCAGTTAGTCACAAACATTTGTCCGTCTATCTCTCCAAACTTGGCATTGACTTCTTCATCACCCGCAACATATTGTGGAACGTTCCCATCGATGTTGAACATGACAGTGCCGCCGCCACCTCATAATTGAAACCATTCAGGAACTGATCATTAAGCTCGCAGTACAAAAGGAGAATTCAACATCCAAATCTTGCACACAATTGGTCACACCTGCATTTGGTTCCTGAGCTGGAAGTATAGGAGAAGCGGATTCTAGTTTAATCTAGAAGGAAGAATGATTTGAGTATGGCAGCACTTAAACCTGTTTGAACAAAATCCACTGGTCCTTGAACAGCATCGTTTCTCTGCCGAGAAGACTGTCCTACCTCAAGTATTCCCGCACACCTCATTAGTTCAGTGTTAGATTTCTGAAAAGCAGATTGGACGGCTTCCTTGTCTTGTGTATAGAAAGTGTGGACAGCATTAAGATGACCGTTTGGTGGTGATGGAAGCCTAAGTCCTGGCTTCATAACTTCAAATGGTAACTTAAACCACTGAAACATGGCATTGTCGTCATGTGGTGTAAGATGTTGGGGAACCATTTCTTCTGAGTTACATCATCATTTGTCTTATTACATAAATCAATCTCCATTGGGTGTTTACGTGATGTATTTGCCTACAGAAATCTCAAAAACTCAGCGCTGTAGAGAAATTTATAATATTCTCTATAGATAATTTAGTGATTATCAAAATGAATAAATTAAAAATCTCACTTTCAAAAGTATAACATATATTCATTTCAAAAATAAAATTGTTAATTAAGAACGGTTGATGACTGTAATTTATCAATATCTAACACAGTTAAAGCTACATATAATTCGTTTCAAGCCATGTTACTAATTTTAAATAAATCCCTTGTAACACTACTAGTTATGAAATATGAATGTAACAAATGATGTTATTAAAGCCCATCCTTTAGGAAAATTTATAATTTTGAAAATTTAAATCAATTAGAATTTTGTTGTAGATATTGATTTCTGAGAATATTGGATAGGAGAAAATAAGAACCCTAGAACAGTAAACAAGAAAAGGCTAGAAAAGAGAAGTTTTTTAATTTAATGAATAAAACTGTACAACAGAGCTTGAATTTGTAGGCCAGAGATTTGTGGAACAAGAATGGAAAGAGTATAGAAGAAATCAATGCCAAATCATCGTTGATTTCTTGTCAATTAGGGTTTTGGAAAACTATTGTAGAGACTTGATGACGATCCGCAATAATTGTCAATTTGACTAAAACTTCTTCCATTTTCGTTCTGATTGACGAGGGCATGATCTTTGGCATGTTCTGATTTTCTTTCTTGGTTCGATTGACTTCTTCAGTGACGTAATTCCGGCCCAGTGCATCCGTAACATAGGGCTGATGTGGCTTTGTTTGCTAACTTGTCATACACGTGGATAATGATGCTGACATGGCTTCGACGTGTGGCATTGACATGGCAAACAGATCTTTGACTTTGACTTTGAGGCTTTTAATAGTTGTTAGTGGTGATAGGCTTAGTATGCCCTTAGGCCTTCTTTTGTTAAATTTTAGTTTATGAAGTGTTTCACGAAAACACCTAGAAAGGCACCTTAGCGTATTAAGCCATGTTAACATTTAAAGTAGATATTATTAAGCCCAACTTTATTTTTCTTAAATAAAATGTATTAGAGTATCCTTTTTTCGTAAAGGACAAAACAAAAACACCTAAAGCAGAGCATGTGTGCGCTCTTTTAAGAAAAAAAGTCTTTAACAAGGCTCATGAAGGTATCGGAAGCTACTAAACCTGTGGATTTACTTATCTTACGTAATCATCAAGTTATGTCTATCGTGCCTATACTGTCACCTTGTTTCTTTTGTTTTAAGTAGCCTTGTTAATGAGCAGTACTTAGCGCTGCTCTTGAACTCTCTTGTATTTTAGTAGTAAGGTTTTTCAGTAATCAAAGAGAGCAATTTTGCTTCAGCGGCATCTTCATTAGTTAGCTCTTTGCGTGTTATTTTTGACTGTATCAACTCTTTGTTTTGCCAATTTACTCTGCTTTGAGTTACTGAAGTCATTAGTGGTATCAAGGCCGTGTTGCGACGGAAATCTACCCAATTTGCTCGTAAAGTAGGGCTGAGGAATTGTCTGCACATTGAGCGACATGGACATGGACATGGAAATGGAAATTGATACACCAAAAGTAAAGCCCCAGACTAAGGATGATGACCTCTTCAAAGTCGTGGAATCCGGCGATGCGTTGACGTTTAAATTCTTATTTCGGAGCAGTTTTCCAAAACTCTCTCTCTCAGGAATGAGGACGAATGATCCCTCCTACACGTGGCTGCCTCTTCTTGCCAAGCCAAGGTCAGTACTACCCACGGAAGTTCTGTAGTTCTCCATTAGCTTGCTCGAAATTGTAAGAAAATAATAGACAAAGAAAAAGTAAAGTTTGGACTCTTGGAGACCTAGGTGCTCTCTAGAAGACTTCAATGCTTATAAGGCACTTGACAAATGTTAACTTTTCTAATCTAAAACTAAGTGTCTAATAATCTCTTGTAGTCTAAGCTCAATCTTATTTTGTTGATGAAAGATTGCCCCAACTATAGAATTGGATTAGCATAAACATAAGAAAACCCAATTTTAAAACTATCTTGAAGGCTCAAGTTCACCTTTGCTTATAAGATGCCTTATAGGTGGAAATCTTTTTGGTTTATGGTGGTGTTACATTAAACTTATAGAAATTGGTCGGTATTGGGTGACATAAATCAGCTTAATTATGAAGTTAATGGTGTGAAATCTGAAGTGCATGTTTCACTCCACGTTGTGGTACCTCCTTGCCGAAGTGCATGTTTGCCTTTAAATGGTTTCCACGAAGAAACAAAGAAAAACTAAAAGAAGAAGAATATTATCCTTTCTTGTGTCTCTTGATTTATGATAAAGGATTATTTGACTTAAATTGAATGGTTTGAGAAACTGCGCCTGATGATTGGAGTTGATCTCAATCACATTAAGGAGTGTTAGTTAATGTGGTTGGAATCAAGGTTAACTAGTTAAGCTAGGTTTACTTGACTTTTGAATTATATTTATAATGAGCATTTGTCTTGCCTAACGTGATATGATGTAACCTTTTTAAATTTTGAAAAATTGTACTCTTTGGCTTGATGGTTACTTCAGGCACTCTCTACTAGCTTGTATGTAATGTATGTACGTATGTAATATGAGAGGTGCTTTCCGGTGTTATCTTGTTATTGTCGTATTGAGCACTTGTAGGAAAATAAATCATTGGTGTTGTTGCGGAAAAGGCTCATTTGGTTACCCTTCTATTGGTTCTTGCTGGTTAACCTAAAGGTTTCCTCTCTGAGCTTTTTAACAGTTTCAAGGGTGGCCTAACGTGATTGGATTGCATCCATTGTTGGCCATGATTAAAAAAAGATGAAAAGATCATATTTCTCTTAGTTAGATCCTGAACATGGAGAAGCATAATAGATGCATAGGGTAACACAATGAACAAATGGAATCTTAAGCATTAGTTCATTGTTTAAATTTTTTTCTAGAAAGCTATTTAAACAACTCCTTTAGAATCAGTGGAAAAGAAGTTTAATACATGAGTTGCATAACCTAATATATATAAACTATTTTTGTATTGTATTTTATGCATTTTCTTTGGTTTCCATTCAATGTGAGCCTAAAATGGTGTGTTATCATGTTTTGGGATTCGATCATATTAATGTAATCTTTTTTACGAGTATATGAGCTTATTCATCTAAGAATAAGAAAAACACAAAGGTATAATAACATGTATTGATATTACCGCAATCATGCTATGAAGGGACTATATTGGAATCATTGGATGTTTTGAAATCAGGTATCTTTGATACCTCTTCTTGTTTGAATAATTCATACGAGGTAGTTTTTGATGAAATTACTTCCCAAGTTACTATAAATGATAAAGTAAACAACATAGAAAAGAGTTAGAAGCAAGAGGTGATACCCAATGTGGATAGCTCAAAATTTGTTGTATTTACTAGCAATGTTGGAATGCCTTGGAAATAAGTAGCCATGGGAACAATAAATTAGACTACCTACCTTTTGCTGAAAAGGGAAAGAGAATTGTTGTAAAAACCCCCTCTAGAAGTAATTAAGGAAGGTAAAAGTCATTTTGCTAATTGTCTTATAGGTTATTTTTTGAATGCTAGTATTTTAGATGTTTTGAAATTAGGTACCTTTGATACCTCTTCTTGTTTGAATAATTCATATAAGGTAGTTTTTGATGAAATTGCTTCCTAAGTTGCTATAAATGATAAAGTAGACAACATATAAAAGAGTTAGAAGCAAAAGGTGATACCCAATGTGGATAGCTCAAACTTTGTTGTATCTACTAACAATGTTGGAATGCCTTGGAAACAAGTAGCCATAGGAACAATAAATTAGACTGCTAAATTAGACTAGCTACCCCCTATTGAAAAGGGAAAGAGAATTGTTGTAAAACCCCCTCGAAAAGTAATTGAGGAAGGTAAAAGTCATTTTTCTAATTGTCTTATGAGTTATTTTTTGAATGCTAGTATTTTGTATTATGTAGTGAAAGGAATTGTTAAAATGTTATGGGGTAAGGATAACTTACTAGATGTTACTGCTATTGAGGATGACTTCTTTTTCTTTTGGTTTTCTAATATTTAGAAGTTAGAAGAAGTAATGGAAATTGGAGTATGGGATATAGCTGGTATACCATTGTTTCTTAAAAAATGGCACCCCTATATTAGATTGGAGAAGCCAAAATATTTGTTTTTCCCATTTGGATTAAATTGTTTAATATTCCTCATGCATTATGGAATAAGATTGGTATAAGCCATGTTAGTAGTGTGTTAGGTAAACCTCTATATAAGGACAATGCTATTGAACAGAAGCTTCAATTATCATATGCCAAAGTATGTATTCTAATGGATATTGATAGTGAGTTTTCCTAAAATTTTAATGTTGATATGGGTAACAATGAGGTGTTTGAGATCCTTGTGGAATATGGTTGGATCCCTTATAAATGTAATAAATGTAATTGCTTTAGTCATAAGGATTGCATTATCAAGAAAAATATAAGGATTTCCAAAAAGAGTGTAGGCCCTTCCCAAGTACCAGAATTGTAGGTAAATAAAAAAGAAGATGTTCAAGTCCCATTTACAACTATAATGAGTCAAGTAAATACTTATGTAGTTAAGGAAAATGATATTGTTCAGGCTATTGCTATTAAACCTAGTGTTGTTTCTTATAACTCTTAAGAAAATAACTTTGCTACGAATTCTGAATTTATTCCTATTACTAGTAAGAAGAAAACTCTTGGAAAGAAAAAGGACAATGATTGTGTAATTACCTCAGAAAACAGGTTTGCTCAACTTGTTAATGACAATCAAACCACTTATAATGAGCTTTCAAATTTTCTTAATAACTTTGATATGGTGGAAAAGAGAGAAAAGCCTCCAAATCAATGAATATCTTATCTTGGAATGTGAGAGGTCTCAATAAATGCCCTAAACAAAGAGAAGTTATTAATTTTGTACTATATTAAGTTCTAAATGTTATCATTTTGATAGAGTATAGAGTAAAAGAAGAAAATCCAAATTTTTTCATGAATAATATGTTTACTAGTTGGAATTACCCTTATAATTACTTGCATTCCAATGTTGGAAGAATCTAGATTTTATGGAAATTGTCCGAGTTACAACTTTCAATTCAAGGAACTTCATCCTAAGTTATTCATGTTGGGTTTTATGGCTTAACAAGAAGGATGATTGAATTGTTTGAGTCAAGAGTTAATCACTATTACTTTTGGTATAAAATTAATTCAAGTGTGTAAACAAGTCATACAAATAAAACTAGTACCTAGTAAGCAAATTTCAAACTAATGACACGCTAGTTCTAGATGGGACAACAAGTTATCTTTAATTATTTCACAACTATATAGCAAATAAACTAGTTAGCTAATATTAAATAAGTGATAGAATAATTATCAGCAAATAACAAGAGATATTCAAGTTAATAAAAAGCAAGGAAACAAATATCAAAGTTACCACGGTGGTTCAGCACTCAATCCTTGAGTCCTACGTCCACCCTCTTCTCCTTCAATCTAACCGATTGAAGTCTCCTTTACTTAAACCAGATTAGGGGAAAATGTTCTCCCTAATCTAAGCAATTCCCTTTCAAAGAATTCTTAAGCATAGTTACAGAATATGATCAAAAGATCATAGTTCAATTACAAATCCTAAATAATATGAAGGTTTGTGGGATTTTGTAAACTAAAGGAGCTATTTCGATAGGAATATAATGACTCAAAGCTCTAACCACTAAATCCCTAAATTATAACAAATTAGGGTTTTGAATTCCTTCCAATGTTTACATGCAATATATATTTTTAATGAAATCAACATATAAACAAAGTCATACAAGATACAGTTGATGATAAATTTGAATAATAAACTATTTAATCACAATATCATCAAAAGTGAATAAGGTTGAAAGATTAAATAGATGAGCTCAATAAGTGATTCTTCAATCAAAGGGAACTTCAGATGTTCATCGGTATCGAACCCTTCTCCATAGATTAGCTCTTCTTAAATAGAAAAAGTAGAGCTAGGGTTTCAAACATTCAAACCTTAGAATCAACCTTCAAATTAGCTTCACATTTTCATTCTTAATCACCAATCTGACCATTTTGACACCAGTCTTCTCAAGAATCCTCCCATTAAAGACTCGATCACTAGTGGCACTGTTTCTCCATCCCTTTCTCTTTTCAGTTGGCTTTCATTCATATTAGGGCATCGCATGCAAGCAACTTAAGTGAGACACTACCTAAATGAAACGATGAGTTTCATTTTGATACAAACTGGGTTTATTCAACTAATGGGCAGTGACCTCATCAATGGGCCGTGAAGCAGGCCGAGAGTAAGTATAATGAGCAAGCTGAGAGCATATATTATGAGTTCTTTATAGAACCATAGTTTGCTCCAATAATAGTCTTGGTTTAGTAAAGTAATTTTTGTTAGAGCCAATTACTTTATACCTTTATCCAAGCAAGAGCAAGTATCATTTTTTCTCAAACATAATATATGACACATTTAACATAATTTAAATAAGACTTTTTCTCAAGACATTATATAATGATATTAAATAAATAATTTCTTAAAAGCGTTATATAATAACATTATATCAAGAAATGTAGAAACCTGGTTACTTTATAATATCAATGATTGATATTATAATTTGTATACCTTTTACTTCTTATGATTTTTTCTTTTTGCACTTATGAAAAACATATGAACTTCTTATGGTTTTTTCTTTTTGCACTTCAAAAAATATATTCATAAATGCATTTTGTTATAACAAAACTCTTACTTTCCAACGATTCATTGCCACATCGATAAGTTAGGTTTGCCATCTTTCTTTTTATTTGTTATCTATGCAAGTAACTTGCAATATGAATGTAAGGAGTTTTGGACAAATATTGAGCCTTTCTCTTCTCAAAATTTTGGAAATGTTCCATGGCTGTTAGTGGGTAATTTTAATGAAATTCAACATGTAAATAAATGTATTAGTCCAAATGTTCGATGGATAAGGGGATGGAGGATCTAAATGATATGATTAGGAAACTAAGAATGGTGGAACCCTTCTTTACTGGTTCTTTTTTCACTTAGTCTAATAAAAGCTCAACCCAAAATCTCAAAGCTAGTAAGATTGATCAAGTATTACTAAATACAAAAAGGATTCTTAGATTTGATAAAGTTTCAATTGAGTTTTTGCCTCCCTTGTTATCGGATCATTTTCCTTCCTCAGTTAAGTTAGATATCTCTCACAAAAGGAAAAAAGCTCCTTTCAAATTCTTTAATTTTTGGACATATAGCCTTGATTTTATGGATATTGTTAATTCTGTTTGGCAACAAGAAGTCAGTGGTACCAAAATGTTCAAAGTTATGAGGAAGCTAAAGGCATTAAAGGTGCAACTTAGAAAGCTAAATTTTACTTAATTTGGTGATTTGGATAAGAGGGTAAAGGTTGCTAAAGAACAATTATAACAGGTTTTACTCAATCTATAATTTGACTCCTTTGATACAAATATGCACTATAAGGAAAAATTTAAAATGGATTAACTAATTGCATTGAGTAAATATGAAGAAATCCTTTTAAAAAAAATCGAGGAATCTTTGGCTAAAAGAGGGTGATAACAATAGTAAAATATTCTTTTCATCTTTGATGCATAGAAGAGCCCAGAATAAAATCACTCACCTAGTACGAGAAGATGGATCTATTATTTCTGATGATGATTCATTACATAAAGCTATCATTATATATTATCAAACTGTACTTGGAAGTTCTCCTACTAATAACATTTCTATTAAAAAGTACACTTCCTTATTCCATGAGAATGTGAATGAATTGTTAAATTTACTTGCTTTTGAATGATCAAATATGGTGAGAGTTATTTGGAGATTTCATGATTTCAAAGCTTCTAACCCTGATGGTTACAATAGTCTATTTTACAAGAAAGCTTGGCCTATTATTGGTCATGACATAAAAGATGCAGTGCTAGATTTTTTCTCATCCAAGAAATTATTGAAAGCTATTAATACTACTTTGTTATGCTTAGTTCCAAAAACCTCCAATCCAAGTTGTATGGAGGATTTTCGGCCAATTGCTTGCTGTGTGTCTTATATAAAGTGACCTCTAAACTACTTGTGAAAAGGATAAGCCTCATTCTCCCTGTTGTGATTAGACAAAACCAAACTACTTTTATCAAGGGTCATTAAATCTTTAAAAATGTTATGCTTTGCTAAGAATTACATCATAACTATCACAAAAGAGAGAAAGATAAGTGTGTTGCCATTAAAATTGATCTCATGAAAGCTTATGACATGGTTAAATGGGATGCAATATTAGGTGTTCTTCAAGCTATTCATACTCTTCAAACTTTGCTTGATCTGATTAGCCAATGCATTACTACTACTAGATTCTCTGTGAACTTCAATGGTAAGTATGTTATTTATTTTGATGACACCAATGAGTTAAGCTAAGGAGATCCTTTGTCCCTTTATTTATTTGTCATTGTCATGGAGATTCTTAATAAGATTGTTATTAAGAAAACTTCTATTTCTACTTTCAAATATCATTGGTGTTGCAAGAGGGAGAAAATCACTCACCTTTATTTTGGTGATAACTTATTTTTATTTGCACATAGGGATGTTAATTCAATGTTATGTTTTACTGATGCTTTGGAGGACTTTGTAACACTCACAAGTTTATATTTTAATCTTAGTAAATGTCAAATATTTTTTTCAAGTCTCATTGAACAAGAAAAGCTTTCGATACTAGACCATATTCCATTTTTCAAAGGAAAATTTCTTATTAGGTATCTTGGTATTCCTTTTATTACAAAAAGGCTTACTTACACTGATTGTAAGAGTTTGACAGAGAAAATCATGACAATAATTGATGGATAGGGAATGAGACATCTAAGCTATGTCAAATTGTTACAATTGGCAAAATCAGCTCCTACTTCTATCTGTACCTTTTGGATGTAAATGTTTATTCTTCCTAAATAGACCATTTATGAGATATAGAAGAAGATTAAACACTTTTTATGGGTAGAAAATTCAGAAAACCATAAAACTCATAAGGTTGTTTAGCAAGTTGTTTGTTCACCTAAAAAGAAATGAGGACTTAGACTACTAGACCTTAAAGTATGGAATGAGTTTTTATTGGGGCAGTCACTTTGGAATCTCATCAACAAGTTTATCCTTTGGGAGTAAATGGATTTATAGTACTAAATGTAGGAGAACTTCAATTATGTATTTTGACATCAAAGGAAATATGACATAGAGTTGGAGAGTTCTTCTAAAACTACGACAAATTCTTACTTCTACATGCTCCAAACCTTTTTATTGTTGTAAATAAACATACAAGAAATTATACCAAGTAAATATTGAGGTTGAATGGTATGATTTGATATGGTTAAGAAGAATCAGCAAATATAACTTTATTGGGTGACTCATATGTAGGGACAAACTTCTTACAATAGAAGTGATTTCTCGATGGCTCCCCTTAATTGATTTGTATTGTAATTTCTGTGATTCTTAATATGAAAGTAGGTCACACTTATTTTTTCAGTGTACTTGAACTAACTAGATTTTGAGAAGTATCTAGTAGAACAAGGCCTTTGTAAGAACATTGACGATTGAAATTCTAGACTATAATGGATGATTAAAGTAACTAAGGGACAAGATTTTACTGCAAAGCTTCTTAAATTTTCTTTCTTAGCATATCTCTATTGTATATGGTTTGAACATAATCATTGATATTTTCAAAATAAGATTATTGAAATACCAATTTTATTGGCTAGAATCAGGAAAATAGTTTGTGGAAGAGCATTTCTATTTAGGAGTATTAAACTTTCTCAGGTGAATATTTTATTGTGTCATAGCTGGAGAATTCCAAATTTATTTTTCTTTTAAATGAATTGTAATGCTGAAATATTCCCCTAAGATTTTGTATTATCTTATTCTTCAATTAATAAACTCACATATTCTTAAAGAAAATATTAATATTACAAATTCATCTAAAAGAAAATTAAGTTTAGAATTCTTCAACTATACATTGGTGTAAAATTTATCATCTACATTAGATACTAGATCAATCAAGACCAACTAAAACAATTTTCACATGGATTGAAGAAGACAAAGAGGACAATATTTGAATAAAAAATACCAATGTGGGGAGAAAGGCAGAATATTTTGGGGTGCCACGTTTATTAAGCAAGTCCATTAGGTAAAACCTAACAGAAAAAAGAAGTTCATTAGGTAAATGTCAACTAGATGGGGAGATGCATCTTACAATAAATAACTAGAAAGATAAGTTAGCCGACTTTGACACAAATACTAGAGAGGTTCTTCATGAGCTGTATGAGTAAAGAAAATATTTTTATTGACGTCAATGTTTGAAGGTTGCTGATCATATTTGAAAGAAAAGGGATTTGATCTCCAGGCAACGCCTTCTTTACTTCGGCCTTTGCGTTGACTCTGAGGACGAAACTTCCAATGCCTTTCTGACGTGAACTGGGCAAATGGACAGAGGCTTATTTTACAAGATGCGACAGATAGGCCAGTTCGAAAAATAACATAGTTTCCAGGAGTAGCTACGCCATGTGCACACTAACGCTCGACTCACATTTTTTTTGACGCGAGCAGTTAAGTATCAAGGTTTTAAATGCAATTTTTAAGTTTAAATAATGATGTTATAATTAAATAATTTTGTATTTAATTCAGTAATATATAAAACTAGAAATTTAAAAAACAAAAATGTATCGAGTTGTCTTTTTCACAAGGGGGGCTTTGCGGTGGCCTGTCTCACAGCTTTACCCAACATGAGAAGTAAGGTGAATATTCAAAGATGACGGGAATGTACAGATAATTTAATGGTAATGCGTCCTTTCCGGATCTCAGTTAGTTGTTTCAACATTTCCCTTTGTCTTCCTGGACGCCCGCCCTTTGTTTTTAGCATCTGGAGTATAACCTCCGGAGCCGAAGGTTCTTGAACATTTCTGACAAGACCAACCGGGAAACTGCATTATATGACTACATAGTACGCAAAATTTAGACTGAAATGAGGCGGTATGATCTTCGAAAAAAGTGCATGACGTGCCCAAAGGCTTGTATTTAGTAGCCAGTTCACTTTTGGAGCCGAAGGCAATAAGGTAGGATTGAGCCTTTTGGGATGTAATTGAAATAGGATAAAAAGCAAGTATGCTAGGTTAGAATCCTCTTTTTTACATTTTTTCACTAATCTGAATATGCTTTAGAATGGACCGCTATTCTTTAGTATCAATCATCAAGCAAAGCGGCAATTATCTTCAACATTAGATGCACATTCGTAAATCATTTTTTGTATCCGTATCCTTTAAGCTAAATATTCCGTATCCTTCTTCGCCAACCATGACGAGCCCATTTCTCCCTCGCTATTGCTGTCTCTGTATTTATTATCTGTTACTTTTCCATGTTGCGATTAGGGCATGCATGAAGCAGGCGAAAGTATTTTGCTACGATGTTACTTTTACTTGCTATCTGAACTACGTTTAATTTCAAATTATCCGACCAAATGATTTTAATAATGTTTTTTTATTTTAATTATGTTATAAGGTTTACAGTTAAATATAAAAGTTAATTCTTCAAAAAAAATAACATAAAAGTAAATTCATAAATTTCATATCAACCCATTGTTGGAGAAGAGAATCAATATATTGCTTATGTAGCTTACTGCTTACACCTCTTTGAAGAAGGTTCTGTTACTACCTTGCTTACTTTTTTTTGTGGATAATGTTAAATTTTTTTTATATTTGAATGTTATTAAACTTTGTATCTTTTTTATATAAAACTTTTATCCTATCACTCTTGCAAATTTAGTATACCTAGAATTCAAAGTTGAACAAAGTAGAATATGCACTTTTATACACACACCAAGCATAACTGACAAATTTTAAGTTTAACAAGAGTTAAAAGAAGATCAACATAAGCTTTGTTACCATATTAGAAGATCTAAAATCTAATTTAACTCAACTAAGATTTCAGTTTTACACCAAAAGATTCCAATTTCCAAGCCAAAAATGTTGGAAGTTCCCTAAGAGAGAGCAATTTATTTATTGATCAAAACTAAGATATAAATAGTAAAATTATATTGCATCGCATTATACTAATAGAAAAGAAAGATTAATTAATTAAACCTTTTACACATTTGGCAATACCCATAGGTTTTCTTAGTCTGGTTACCCAAGCAATTTCGCTTTATAACATACACAACAATTCCATTTCCAACAACGTAGTTTGACATTAATTATTAAGACCTAAGTATTACTAATAAGCTAAAATATATACCAGCATTTTCTTTTGAAAAGCCACCCATGTGTTGAAAGGGCATTTTTTGTTTTATATTTCGATATTACCTAAAGATTGCATATTTCAATTGATGGAGAATTTTGAATCACGAATTGACAAAATGCAAAACTCAAAACCCAAAATCCAGTAGACTCAACGTCAAAAACTAACAGCAAAAATAGTACTACAACAAGAAGTTTCTACATTGGAGAGGGGAACGTTCGGAGAATTACAATTTTGAAGGGAGCAAAATGATAAATGCGAATTAACAGGGAAGATGCACCTACTACAGTCTATTTGTACGTGATTAATCATTTATGAATGACATACGTGCACATGCACTTGCTTCTTCCCCCTCGTACGCTGTTGATATAGGAGTTGACCTTCAGAGCCCGGCCGCAGGCTTTTGTTCTACCTAATCCAGCGGATATCGCACACGACGTGCTTTGGCTGAACTCTATGTTGCATCATGAGGGGTACAGATCCAAGAAGTGTCTTGCAGTCCGATACAGTGAAGATCACTGCAGATCGAAACAATCCGACGAACAATGCAGATGGAAAGGAGAAGGTAAGTGTAAGTACATGACACAGATTTAAACAGACGAAAGCATAGTGACTCGGACACAGAGGGAGTGAGGATATTATGAAAAACAATAATAAGTTTTGAAAAGCATAGTAAGGCTTGATGTTAGCTTTTCTCGTACCTCTTCTAATACTAAATCTTTTTGTTCATGTTGACAGGAGTCTCGTCTCACCCCACTGGGCGGTAGCGGGAAGCCGAATGCTGATAACGAAGGGGCACAATCAGGTTCCGGAGCCGGAGCTGCAGGAAAATGTGAGGTAAATTGTTGTTTCACAGTTAGTACTTGATTTTCTCTGGTGCAGTGTTCACTGTCTTTGTTTTATCTATCCGTATATATATATCATATCATCTACCTTTCCTTTGTTCGTTTTTTATGTATTCCTCTGGGTATCAGATCATATAATTCTTGATGGCAAAACTTTGGAAATCTTCTGGGAAACATATTGATCCCAGCGACAAGTCTGGGACAAAGGATAGCAATGGCAAAGCTACAGTACGACCTAAGGTTTGATGAGAACAACGCCGCACACAACGGCAGAAATAAGTCATACACATGCAAAAGGAGACAAAATTTTGAAGATGGCTTGGACCAAGGAATCTAAATGTATACAGTAGGGCGATAGTTTTAGCTGATATTTTTTCATTCTTCCCATCTCGGTCTCTCATATTTTCTTGTGTTTTCCCTCTGTTTAATGACAACCCAAACATAAAATCATTTCTTGGACGGAGGAAAATGACTTAGTATCATGAGACATAATATAAAACGACATCATCTATGATAGAAGGAGAAAATTACAAAGATATGCCAGCACCACTAGGTCAGTTCTCAGCATCTCTTCGACTCTAATCCTTTCATTCCAAATAATATATACAAAAATGTAAACACTACTTAAGCCTACTGCCTTGAATCTTTTCCCTTTTACATGATGAATGAGTTAGCTGATTCTCAAAGGATATGATAGGTATGATAGTTTCACATTAAGTAATGTTTCCAATTGTGCCAAAGTGTGGTTAAGTATAAACATTTTAAGAATAGGTGATCTTGGGATTCATTAACTGTATTTCATAAAGAATTGCCTTTATCTCTGTTATAGTTGTTATTAATGTGCCACGGTCAAGCCTTTACTGTCTTTCTAAGGCCCATTCCTTAGGGTGATGTAGTACCCTCTTAATCCAACGCATTGTTAAAGATCAAATTCTTTCTGAGATCTAGAACATATCTTACCTTCTTCTGAGACTCATCTCGTACCATTGGGCAGTGCCATAATAATCGACTCAACTCCCAGAATCTTGCATGAGTAGCTTCAGCCAAAACAATCACACCATAATTTGGTCGAGAGTATAACCAACGGAATAACCTCTCTGAGAGGCGGCATGTAGGAACAACCTAACTCACTAACCCAGTCTTGATGCGTGGCTCAAGTAGTAGTATGTATTAGCATCTCTGCAAATTTCATAATGGTCGTTTTACTCCCTAGAGATTGGTCCCCCTTCTTTTGAAGAGCCCAACAACCTTTCCCGAAATACCTCACCTTTTACTGTAGTTAAAAAACTAAGAGGCCTTAGTCTAAAATTTACCTTTAGACTTTCTCCCACTACCAGCCTTGTTTCGTTGTTGTTTTAGTGCTCAACAATATGGATGCGCCTGAGGAAGAGCATTCTCCAATGCATCTTTTCCTTAAATCTTTGTCGGGACGGTTCTCATCACATCACTAATGGACCCTAATTATTTGGTAGAGTCAACAGGAAACTTAGGGCTGTTATGTTGTTGCAGTTCTCGACCTAGTAGATCTCAAATTTGTAACATCACGTTGAACTCATTTGGATGGTCCTGTATGCTTGACTTTCATTTCCTCATGCTATCAATGTCCTTGGGAGATATGTTTTGTTCCTGGCTAAATAAGTGTCCGTAAAGGTCACCAACAAAACCATAAGCCCATTGGTTGTGGCTTTTAACTCAACACTAGACGAGAACGACCAATTCATGCACATTCAAATTATCCCTGTGATCCAACTAGCATCTCTGTTGACTTCTTCTCATACCCCTGCAAGGCGAAATGTAGATCTTTCTCTGATATGGTTAGTCTTCTAAGTCTCAATCTTAGTGCTTTAATCACCTATTTTACGGCCCCGTAATGCCTAATTACTCGCAAACACCCACTAATATTGCCTCAAATCTGCCAAAATACTGGCTTGACTGGTGGACTAAACATATATGTCGGTGTGGATAAGACACATGCTTAGTTTGCTGCATGTTGGCTCCATGTGCCTTGTTGTTGGATCGTGCATATCAGAAATCAGTTTAGTGAATCCAGAACCATTCTGGGGTTGGGTTCGATCAAATTACTGGACCTAACCCATTCTGACTATTGGACAAGACCTCCTTACCGAGTCAGATCTTCTTCAAGGCATGGGCTTTCTTATTGCGTTAACTATCTTTTTGGACTTTCATCTCCAACTGAACCGGCCCAAATTAGTTGGGCTAAGTCTAACCCAACTTTGACCTAACCAACTCACTCCGGTTGTCACCTAATTCCTAACTTAATGTCAACACAACCTGATAGGAAATCGCTCTTGGTTTCCATCATTCACGGCCTTGCTCAAGCAACAACAAATGACAGCTAACAAGCTCGATGTATGTTCTTATAGAAGTTGTAATTAGAAAAGTAAGTTAAAATAACGAATCATATGAATATCTTCTCTTGAAGTAGTTACCATAAGCTGGCAAGCATTTTGCACATTAATATAATTGTCTCTAAAGGATTTTGCATATTAAGCCATTGGAGGGTGAGGCCCTGGCTCAGTGGCGTTCTTTGAGCTAAACCTTGACCAATAGTCCCACTAGTCATAGGTTCAAATCCCCTGTTCCCCCTCTCCGGATGCGTGAGTATTTAAAAAAAAAAAGAAAAAGAAAGAAAAGAGTGATAGGATATTATGTATATCAGCTACTATTATTGAGTTTCTTGTCCTTTTTCCTATTTGTTTGTTGAATTTAGGTTGTTCTATACTATTATTGATTTAGGATGGCAGGATTCATTACAATGAATTTGTTGCTTTGTTACAGGTGGGCAATGGAAAGTAAGAGAGCTTACGGGAACTCCTAAACAAGTCACACACAAGACTTTGGTGTAGGAGGTTCTGTGCTTAAACCTTTAATAAGACGTTGTGTTGTATGGCCGAAGAAAATATTAATAAGCTTTATATGCTTCAGAGATACAACTTTCTAAGTTGGTAACTGAAGTACATATTAATATGCTTCATAGACTTCAGAGTTATGGATTTTAAAGTGGCAAACTAGACAAAATATTAATAAGCTCGATTGACTTAAGAGTGACAGCTTTTCAAGTTGTTTGCATTTGGAGTTTCTGATCATAATTGACGAACGGCCTTGATCTCTAGATAATGCCTCTCTACTTCGGGCTTTACTTTGAGTCGGGGGATGTAAATTAAGAATGTCCTCCAGATTTGTTGCTGGGAAGATTGGGGAGGCTTATTCAGATTAAGGTTATAAGATTGATGGATAAAAGATACAAGTAACAAACATGATATTTTTCGTGGCATCATTACGGCATGTATGAACCAAAACGGCTGTTTTCCTCTGGATATAACCCTAAATATAACATTGGAAGGGAAATAGTAAAGAATTTTTATATGGAAATGAAAAATAGATGTAACACTACTTGTAATGATTGATTGTCTTTTTCAATCAAACTAAGAAGAAAGCTCTTCTTTTTTTTTAAAAAAAAAAAAGGACAATAGGGATGTAAGTAAAATAAAAGTTCTCATTTTAAAAAGGATAATTAAGTAAAATTTAGGCAATGTCAGATAATCTAACATAAATTAATCTCTATTATTTTTAATACACTCCTTCATAGCCAATATAAGTTATGAACTCAATCATAAGGGTAATACATCTTCTAGTAAGTAACCTGTTTACTGTGGGCATCATGCATGGAGAGTGTCCTCTTAACCGTTGGCCTTCACATATTAGAAAGTCTATTTCCTTTTCAAATTGCTTACAAAAATTAGGGGCATGCTTTTCGTCTTAATTTTTTTTTTCAAATATAATCTAAGTAAATAAGATAATTCGCATTCTGAGCAAATCTGAAGTACCGATCCAAAACTTATAGAGTGACGACAACAATGCTTTGGGACAAGAAACCAATGTATTGAAGTGCAAGACCCACCTAGCTGTCTATGATACGATATCTTTCACCAGCAAACCAAAATCTTACCTAGCATTCGAGAAACGTTTTGCCGCAGATAAAATTGTCTTGTAAGTAAAATATATCCTGGTTCCGCTTTGGTCAGTAACAGATTACAACTACCTTTTAAAGAACTAATATGGTGAAATTATCCACTTCCATGCCAGTGAGTCAAAGATTCAAGCTCACTAGAAGGCTTCAAACAAAAGATAGTAATAGGAAAAAAACATGTAAAGATTCCTGCTTTGATTGAACTTATAAGGCAATACTAAAACACTAATAATATAATTTGAATCACAAGTAAAACATGCAAATACCATAATCAACACAAAAGAATTTTTTATGTGGAAAACTCCTCCAATGTGAAGGGTAAAAACCATAGAACTAATCACGGAGTCCATCTAAATCTCCACTATATAAATCTGTAAGTTTATAACCCAATCAAGTCCTTAATAATAATAAGACGAAGATTTACTAATTTAATAACAATAAAATCAATAATTGATAGTGAAAAACAAGTTGTAGACATTAACTTAACTAAGCAAAGTTGAAGAAAAAATCACCCAGATTTTTGCACAAGGTCTATTGATTTAAAGAGCTCTAAAGGATGATCCAATCATTCATAATAAAGAACCTCCAATTTCAACCTATTGACTAAAAATCAACTCAATCAGACCACAGATCAACCTTAATCAAGTATTTGATCAACTACTATGTAGGGTTCCTAATTCCAATAAAATTTTGTTTTTTTTCTTTTCTCTCTCGTTTTCTTTTTTTGACCGCCACTCTTCAAGAAAAATCTTTTTTTTTTTCTTTTAAATCTTAAGGCAAAATTATCCTAATAAGACCCAATAATAAATCCTAAATATGTGTTAGATTAGCCTAACAATTCTCCCCCTCCAAGCTAAATGAGCGAAATTTCCAAGCTAGCTGCATGTTGACAAAACTTAAATTTTTCTCACCAAAATGCATTTTTTCATCATATCATAACCATTATTCTTAGTATGTACATTCTCAAGCTCAACCTCTTTGGTTTTCATAATATTGTATATCCAATGATATATTACATTAATGTGCTTTGATTTTTGATAAAAAGTAAATTCTTACTAAAACATATAGCATTTTGGCTATTATAGAATAACACATACTTTTCTTGTACAAAACCAAGTTCTTTTGTAAATTCTTTTATCTAAAAAAACTATTTACATGCTTTAATTTTTGTAATGAATTCTACCTTCGTTGTAGATCAAATAATACATTTTTGTAATCTAGATTGTCATACCATAGCTCCTCTTGAAAACTTAATTAAATAGCCTAAAGTAGATCTTTTATTATCAATATCTTCTATCATATTAGAATTTGTATATCCAACAAAATAGACTTTTCACTCTCAAATGAAAGTTTAAAACTAGAAGTGTCTCAAAGATACTTTAAGATCCACTTTATTGCATTCTAATGTTTTCTTTGAAGATTGAAAGTGAATTTACTAACTACTCTAATTGCATGAGTAATATCTGACCCTATACAAATTATTGCAAATATTAAAAAACTAATAGTAGAATCATAAGGAACTCTTTTCATATCTTTTACCTCTTTCTTATTTGCAAGACATTAGTTCTTGTTGAGCTTAAAGTGTATAGTAAAAGGCATGCTCACCAATTTATCTTTCTTCATGCAAAACTTTTGAAGCAATTTTTTGATATACTCTTGTTGATATAACCATAATCTCTTGACTTTTTTTTATTACTATTAACTCTTATACTAAGAAATTGCTTTATTAAGCTTAAATATTTCATTGAGAATGACTTACTTAACTCTTATTTCAACTTTTCAATTCTTGCAAAATTCTTACCAACTATAAGTATGTCATCTACATAGATTTGTTTCCTTATAAAAGACTCAAATTTTTGATACCATCGTTTCGATACCTATTTTAAGGTATATAAACTTTTCTTTAGCTTACAAACATGGTTCTTTTTACTTTTTTCTTTAAAACCCTTTAACTGCTTTATATAAATTTCTTCATTTAGGTCATCATGAAGGAAAGTAGTATTTATGTTCATTTGCTCAATTTCAAGATCAAGATTAGCAACCAATTCCAAAACCACTTGGATTGAAGATATTTTCACAACATATGAAGATCTCATCATAATCAATTATCTTTTTCTAACTAAAATCCTTAAAACTAGTTTAGCTTTGTATTAGGTTTGTGAAAAATTTTCACCATGCTTCAATTTATAAATCCAATGATTCTTCAAAGCTTTTTACCCTTAGACAATGTCACCAATTCAAATGTTTAATTATCATGTAAAGATTTTAACTCATCTTACATTGCATCAACCAATTTTTCTTATTCACATCATTTACTACTTCTTCAAAGCTCTCAGGCTTATTTACATTAGTCAACAATACATACTTCTTAATAGAGTATCTAGGGAATGGATGAAAATCTTTGGTAGACCTCTTCAATGGTGGAACTATAGGTGGATCTTGCTAAACATCAACGACATTTTGGAAATTGGTAAATTTATAATATCATTAATTGAAATTATAATTTGTACATCATTATTTTCATTATTTCATATTTTAATATAGCACACAAATTATGAAACATATTTTTTTAAATATTTTTTACATTAAAAAATATATTTTATGAAATATGCTCCTTGTCAAACAATAAAGAGCCACCAAATGTGTCATATTCGTATGCTTCAAATGGTTTTCTACATCAATTTCTTCAAGTTCATGGTTCCAAGAGAATTCATGAGACGATGTTCTAAGGAATATGTACAAGGGATAACACACATATCCTCGTGCGATCATGTTATATTATTTAAATAGACTCTATAGGACATATATAATATCTCATATTTAACTAACTATTAAATCTGTACATCATATTGTAATGAATTTTGTTCTCTTACAACAAAAAATAAGTAGGATGATATGATCATATAAAGGGTTCTTGTTACTTCTCCTCTTAGGTTGATCTTTTGAGATAAAATATAAATTTATGACAAGTGATATTAAAATAAAATGATACAATGGATCCAACTTAGTGACATTATTATCTCCTAAGATGATATAGGTAATGGGCCCCCCTCACCTCAAATGCATTGTTTTAAAATACAATGCATTGGTCCTTCCTCTTAGTTTTGAAGGTGATAGTTTGAGCAATTTTTTTTTGGATTCATTTATCAGATCATATAGTGCACAATAATGGTCCTTGGTCTTTATTAAATTATACATTATGTTAAAGGATACTACAAACCCCAGTCCAAAGGAGGTTCGAGACTTGTTATATATATATATATATATATATATATATATATATATATATTCTTATATTGCACTCACACAAAAAGGGAAGGAAGTTTCAAAACCTCTAACATAGTGGAGTAGTAAGTCATCTTTAATTTTTTGCCATTAATATAAGGAGAACACCCCTAAATCATAAAAGACCAAGCCAAGCTTTGTTGTATTGGGAGAAGGAAAGTTCTCCTCCTTTTAAACGAGGCCCACTTTGTGCAAGCAAAGCGTTTACGCACCGATCACGTTAAGTTAGAAGTCTGTCATATGCCCCATTTTGTCGGGTGCTTTAGATTCCGATTTCCCTTCAGGAGGGAAACCTACCCTCATACCCTTCTATTTCTCCAAGAAAAGCTTTCGCATTTGCAACTCCCTTGGAAATATAATCCATTCCTGTATTTTTTGCTCGATTGTTGGGGTTGCCAAATAGTTTCAAAGTACTTTGTTGTATCGTTCAATATTTCTTAAATATTTTATATTCTTTTCTTTTCTTTTCTTCAATATTTTCTTTGAGATATTCGAAAACTATATGGGATATTAATTTTTGATCTCGCAAAAAGATGTGGTCTAGTGTTTTATAAAATTCCGATAGCAATCTCTCGTGGAAGATTTTTCAATAAGATTAAAAAAATTTGGTGTTGGAATTAAGAAAAGAATTTAAAATGTAAAGAGTTTGTTTTGGAGATTGTCCCATATTGGTTCCAAATGCCGAGTTCTTTAACTTTATTAGTAGCGATATTCTAACTCTTTACAAAGCCTTTTAAAGGAATTAGACTCATTTCTTATAATTTGAGTTGTGTGACATTAGCCCCATCAACCATCGTATTCTCTTTTGTTTAAGGTAAATATGTTTCTCCCTTTATCTTGTCTTAAGATCAAATGTTACAGCTATATACTTTCTAATAGCAATTGTCTTTCATTGATATTATTATTTCTTGAAGAGTGACAGACTTCATTGATTTTTTTTTTTTGGGTTAAAATTAGAATACTAAATATAGACTAAGTAACTATGTCATGGTAATCACTGCCAACTTGCAATGCATTTTTCAATTCTTCTCTATTTTTTTCCATTGTGTTTTCTCCGGGTTTGAAATATTGGAATGTTTTCAATCTCAAAAAGTGGAAGTTAGCATTGTTTGTATTGATTGTTGGTTGATTTAAGGTATTAGGGATTTTAGGTTTTGAATTTTGTACTTTAGTAATACCTTTTTTAGAATCTAAAATCTTTTAGTCTGCTAATTCGGATTTTGCTCTTGAGTCTTGTACTTCATTAGCGTTTTTTAAATTCTATATCATTGGACTATTTCGAAAATCGTTTAGTGTGCTAATTAATTTGGACTTAGAATTTAGTTCATGTAGCATGTAAGGACGAGAAAGAGAGAAAGGTTGGGTTTTATGAAACTTAAACGCAAACATGGCTCCCATGCCTTGCTTCTCTAACTGCCTCCTCCCCCCATTAGGATTGTTTGCTTCCAAAAGTGGCCTACTGAGACAAGCATTTCTTCCCCATT